>SCDT01000491.1:0-38392 GCA_004143765.1 Drosophila melanica
GGCTTTTTGTTCATGGTTCGACCTCTAGATTAATCCTACATTTCAGGTTGAAAATAAAATTTTTGGTCGAAATTCATGTTAAAAATTTTTTAAGCGTTCCCATAGTACGATAGGTCTGAACTTCCCCTAGTCATAATTTTGTCAAAACTCAACCGATTTCAATGAGGTTTGGCTTTTTGTTCATGGTTCGACCTCTAGATTAATCCTACATTTCAGGTTGAAAATAAAATTTTTGGTCGAAATTCATGTTAAAAATTTTTTAATATAGACCCTAGCGTTCCTATAGTACGATAGGTCTGAACTTCCCCTAGTCATAATTTTGTCAAAACTCAACCGATTTCAATGAGCTTTGGCTTTTTGTTCATGGTTCGACATCTAGATTAATCCTACATTTCAGGTTAAAAATAAAATTTTTGGTCGAAATCCATGTTAAAAATTTTTTAAGCGTTCCCATAGTACGATAGGTCTGAACTTCCTCTAGTCATAACATTGCCAAAACTCAACCAGTTTCAATTCCAATTTGATTTATATGCAAAAATGCATTTGTTCCCAAAATTTCATTTGACTTCTTGCACAACCAAGCGGCCCACAGAAACTGGGCTCCGAGAATGAAATGGCCAAAATGTATCGGAGCTCAGATTCTTTTTTTTTCGCAATGTTTACTTTTGCTCACGTTTCTTTCAGATTTCAGCGATTTTTGCGCTCAATTTCGTTGAACTTTTGTGCACAAATAAAAAGTCAAACAAAACAAAAACCTGTAAAACAAGATCTTTCTGTATCTGTTTGATTGTTCAAATTATTTATTTACGGTTTCGTCTTTGATGGTATTTTGCATAGCATCAGGAAAAATTATATATAATTAAATTATAACAAAAGTATGGTTTTTGCGTTGTTGTTTTTTTTTTTTGTTACTTTTTACGCCTAAACAGCTTTGTTTGCATATTCCCGCTTGTTGTTGTTTTTATAAATTGTGGCTTTATACACAAGTAGATATGTGTGTGTATATATATGAACAATAGATTTATTTGACAGACCAACTGTCAAACTTGAGGCGCAGTACAAGAAAAATCAACAAAATAAAAATAAAATTATAAGAAGCCAATGCATTTTGTATTTTTTGAAATGGAATTTCAAGCTACTCCACTTGGCTTTTTTGCTATTGTTTTTAATTTATGCACTTACATTGAGGCGCACACAGACTTACACTCACTGTGCGCGCGTGTGTGTGTGTGTGGAATGTAAGCCAAGCACAAAATAATGAAAGAAAAATAAAGTCGCTGACATTTGAAGGTTGTTCGAGGCTATTTCATTTAAACATTGTGAACTGCTTCAGCTAGTAATTACATATACGCAGCAACACACGTAAAATATATACAAATCTAGACAAATTATGGAGTTTAGCATTATTGAAGAACTTGTCTACATATTTATGTGTAGTATAATGACTCACAACAAAGCATTCATCGGTAAACAAATGGAATGCCATTTAATGCCTTTGCATGCGATGCGGAAATTTTTCTAAAAACAATTGGTTTCTGTTAAGATTATATAATAGATCGGGAATATATAATGAACAAAGTACAAAACCAAAATAAGAAAATGTAAACTAGGACTAAGCTTTATATATATATATATAGTCTGAAATAAACTATGATCTTTAAGATCTTATATGTTTAATAAAATAATGAGTTAGGCAAAACAAGGCGAAATGCTGAATTGGAACCAGTTCGCAAGCTTGATCAATTCGTTAATTTAGAAAAATCTTTTTCAACATTTAACTAGTAAAATTGCTATAATATATTAAGCAGAATCTGACAAGTATTTTAGTTCAGTTTAGTTAAATTTTGCACTGGCATTTGGCGATTTATTCGATTCACCGTATTTTTATCATATTTTAAGGAATGTGGCAGCTCAACACACGCACACACACACTCTACACACACACAGACAACCTGGGCAGATGATGCATGCGAGATAAACGCAATTATGTTTTTAAATGGTTAAACAAGATGGAAAAAAACACACCTGCAAAAGCAACAGACAACAACAACAACAACGACAACACGCTCTCAACTTGACCTTGAGTGTTGCGTTTATGGTGTTATTATTAATATGCTTGCTTGCTTGTTGTAGCCGCTGTTATTGTTGTTGTTGTTGTGGCTATAAATAATTATTGATTTGATGCGCTTCATTGCAAAATTCGCACACATTTTGAACGCCCTGTGAAACCTTTTTGAAAATGAGGGCAACATCCCACAGCGAGTTCAAAATGGGGGTCACCAGTTCAAAAAACAAAAACAAAAAGGAAAAATATAAGCTGAAACGCTTTCGAAATGTAAACTGTGTGAACGTAATTAATCAAAAGCTAGAGCTTAAGTTTCACTCGCGTCCGAGCAGAACAACGACCACCCATTGTATATACGTATATATATATATATATATATATATATGTATATACGTATTGAAGTCAGCTTCGCAGAGCCGATAAATAATCGTTTAGCATTAATTTGAATGCGCCCAAAAGTGCATTATGTCACGATGTGCGATTGCAGCAGCGAGTTTATTTTTTTTTCTTTTTCAAATGAAAGCGAAAGTACACAAGTCAGCAGAGAGTTGGCCATAAGAAAAATAAAAAAACAAAAAAGAAAAGAGAGAGAGATGGCCGACTGACTGCCAACCGAAGCGTGAAAGATTCTGTAAAACTTGCGTCTTTTAACTGATAAATACAAAAGACATTGGCATTGCGCGCTGCATGCGTGCGCCTGCTCATGGGTAGCTGTGGGGGGGGTAACAAGGTGCAGGTCGGGCGGGGGATCGGCCCCGCTTTCCAGTCCAGTGGCTCAAAGTGAAATGGAAAGCCGACTGGAGACGCGTCGCCAAAGCCCACAAAATGACAGCCGGCGATCGCATGAAAAATAACTTTCACTAGAAACCGAAATCCAAAACTCAAACAGCAGCAACAGCAACAATAAAAGCTGATAGCAACAAAAGCAACAAAACAAGAGAAAGAGAGAGAGAGAAAACCAAAGAACAATTAACAAAAGACTGTAGAAGTTTCAATACCCTAACAGTCAAACTAACTGATTTCAATATGGGATATAGAATCTGATCTGATATTAACCAAAGAAAAAAGGAAACATTTTGTAATTATATGTTATAGATTTTGTTTGAGTTTTAATTTTTTTAAGGTAAATTAGCTAATTTTCATAAAATAGCGAAATTATAATAATAATGTAAAATATGTAGTTTTTTAATTATATTCATTTGCATTTAAAACAATAACTTTTCTTTTTTACAACAGCTATATGACAGCTTTATGTTATAGCTGAGAGACTTGCTCTCACGAGAATAAATATTAGCTAAGAGCTTAGTTTGCATAGATTCATTAGGCTGATATTGATTTGTGTATTAATGCTTATCCTGAGTAAATATACTCTAGGAATTTCAAACTTGCACACTCAACAACAAAATCATAATACTCTTTTTGAAATGTGTACAACAAAGACAGAGTTGTAATGCGCTGCCCAAAAAGCTGTCGTCGAACCCAAACTGACTCTCTGACTGCGGCTCAGATGCAGATACTGTATCTGTGAGTCGCGCAGCGTTGAAGTCTTAGCTAGTGACTCATGTCTTGTGAATCAAACGTAAGTCATATCGCTATAATATTCTTTAGACAGCCTTATACCCTGTTCCTCTCCCCCTCCCCCTCTTCTTGGCAAAAACTGTCACTCATTTGAGTTCTAAGCCAAGCTTAAGTGCTGCAGCAACAGCAGCGCCCGCCCCCGCAGCCACTTTCGGGGGTAGGCGTAAACTCTGTCTAAGCAAATGGCATTTGCCAAGGAAGTTATAAATTTGCTGCCAAAATAGAATTGTGAGCGACGATGGCCACAAAGCCAAAAGGACGGAGGGCTTTAAGCAGACGGGGCAACGATTTGCAGTTGCATTTGGCGATGCCGCAAAGCGTTCATTAAAGTCAAAGTCCCACAACTTACGACAGCAACAACAGCAACAAAACAGCATGAGGTTAAAATGATGGAATGAAAATTGAAGGAAGTAAAGATACCCTGTGAGGCATAAGCATGTCAATTCAAAACAATATTGCACAAAAATTGTTCAGAATGTTATCGAAATTATCGATAAAAACTGTTTGACTTATAGAATCGAGACAAATTTTCAATATATGTATGGAAGAACCTAAAATAATTATTGACATTTTCCGATTGGTTATCGATTTTGTCGATAGATTTAACAAAACATATTTGTTTATAGTCTAAAGGTGGAATTTTTTTCAATATATTATAATAACGAAAGATTTAAGCCGTTGTAATAACTTTTCAAACGACTCTATTTAGCATAGTTACAGGGTATGAGGTACCTGAGCAGCATCGGTTGTGGGCTTCATTGAGAAAAACCAAAAAGGTTTTCTGGTACGTGCGTGCACAATGATCGCTTGCAAGTTTTACGACCTTCTGTGACGCCCACAACGAAAGCGGTTCGGTTGCCGGTTGTTGCAAGAAGTGCGTACACTGAGCGAAATGCCGCTGTGCCTGTGCGGGAATTAGGGAATTAGTTGAACAGGGCAACACTGGCAGCGACCGTCATCGTCAGAGAATATATTAACAGCGCGCAAAGAACCAGACAAACGCCGACTCACGGCCCACACACGCAACGACACGACATGTCTCGCAGCTCGTTGCGAGTACCTTAAGTAGGTAGAGCAGTACACACACACACACACAGGCACACATACACACAGATAGAGAGCTTTGCTGCAATTAGAAGTCAGCTTTGGGTGAGGTAATACTTGTTGCTGTATGGGAATTTATAAGCATAACTATAGTCCGTCCGTCCGTCCGTCATGACTTGGCCGCTGAACCACCCGGCTGATTATACGTCAATTTTCTTGAACTTTTTCAATTAACTTCATTAAATGCGCAGCCCAACAATTGGGCAACGGAAATGGGAAACTGACCTCTACAGATACACACATATACATATACATATATATATATTTATATATATTTATATCTATTAAGCAGCGCTGCGTGACTTATCTGACTTGGCTGGCCTTGTCGGCGTTATCAAAACAATAAGTAGAAATCTTATCGAGCACAGATAATAAATATATATATATTTGTACATACATATATATAGCGTGAACAATATCAGTATCTATTACTTATTAAATTTAGTACACACAAATTTCCAAATAAATGTCATACGAAAAAACAGTGAATAAATTAAGCAAAAAATAAAAGAATAAACAAGTGCATCACTTGTGTATACCCTGTAACCAGATTCGAATTGCTTTAACATACATTTTCTACAATATTTTATATTTTATTCGTTGTTCTTTAGCTGTAATTTCGGAGAAAATCGATATTTACCGATTTGTGCAAAAAAAATGACATTAGAAAATGAAATCGAAAAAGTGTCTACAGCTTTGAATGTATTTTTATTGATGCAACTTCATAAAACCCTAGCCTTTTTTGTTATTTACAGGGTATTGTTAAAGGGGGCACAGCCACAGAGCCCAAAAGGTTTCTTTCTCAGATCACAATCAGAAACAGAGCAACAATATCAAATGAACTCTAAGACCGAGTCGCGAGTCTTGAGACTTGAGAGCTGAGAGTCGAGACTCCCGCGGTGTTTTGCGGTTTGACAGCAGTCGCCAAGTTATTGTCCTCCTTAACCGACTCGGCTGCCAGACCGAACTGTGTTGTTTGTTTATGAAAGGTGAGGAAAAGTGGAAGGGTCCGACTTTGGCTTGACCTGCCCGGGGGCTGAGCATGCGCGACGCTGCCAGCGGGCACTTGTGTCAATAATTCGAACAACAGACAAATTTTCTATTTGACTTTCAGTTTTTTTTTTCTTCTTGGTTTTCTTCTTCTTTGGTTATTGTAGAAGCAAATACATCGCGCCCCGCCCCCTACGCCCCTTGGCAACAGTGTCATTTGATAGCACAAGCGGTCAAATGTTGCCCATGCAACAAACAAAGATACAATTTTTCTGCTTCCACTTCATATCTATATATATACATACATATGTGTATGTTTGTCATATGTGCATATACAATATGTTTTATGTGACTATCTGTTTAGTGGAAGGCAGACAAGTGTCTGGACAGACACCGTGTGTGTGTGTGTGTGTGGGCTATATTGCCTTAAACGTGTTTGATCGGCCAGTTGGCCAGCACTAATGCAAGGAATTTATTTGTTTATGCATATTGTTATTTATCAAAATCTGTATGTATTATCTTAGGCCATGAAAATCGCTTAGAAAGGCGCTAAACTGTAAAAATTTGTGAGAGAGAATGTGTGAAATAAAAAATGTCCAGTGGAATAAACAGAGGAAGTCCACGTTAGGATTGAGAGAGAGAGAGAGAGAGAGAGAGAAATTGCTGAAATTCGAATATTTGTAAGATCTAGAAAGGAGTATAGCTAATTAGAATTAATTAAGCTGAACAATTAAAAAAAACAATTTTAGCAAACAAGTCAGAGCGATCGAAAGCAAGACTAAGTGTAAATAATTTAATGAACCTTAGGTTTACACCTTATCGTAAATTCTACACTCTCACTCCCGTTTCCATTCCCGTTCCCTTTCCTGCTTCCACTCACATTCACCCATTCCCGTTACTCATTAACAGCGCCATTTTCAGCACAATGTTAAGCCACAGTTTATGCACTTGCACACAAACACACACACACACACACATGTTAACTAACAGTGACCCTTCCCCGCCCAACTCACTGGCTGACTTGCCGTTATCTAAGAGCGCACAATTTGCCATAAAGCAAGTCAAACAAATGTCGCTCGCTCCCATTTTCTTTTTTTTTTTAGTTGTAAAGTACTGTGACTAATGCTCAATTGAATTATTGTTGAACGTCCAGCAACAACAACAACAACGAGCAGCACGCGTCGAAAGAAAAGGTACCTGAAAACGGGGTCATAATTAAGACGCAGGCGATTAACATAAAATGGCAAATTCCATGCAACGCCAATTGCGGCTCAAACGTAATTTGGGTCAAAATTCAGCCAAACAAAAATTATGTATTATCATTAAATTTCATTACAAGCGACGCACGATTCGAGAAAAATGCAAAGAGTAAAAAATGAGCAAACGAAAAAAAAGCAGCGCAAAAAATCATGGAACTGGAAACCGTTACAGCAAAACGCACTTCAACTCAAGTGTACAGTTATAGTGACGACGCCAACAGCGTGCAAGCAGCAAAAACAAAGCCAGGCCTCCATCGCTCCCCCTCTTTCCTTTCTTACGTGTGTGTGTGTGTGTGTGTGTATGTTTATGAGTGTGTGTGTAATTGCCATTTTTGGACAGACAGCTAAGAGAGAGAGACAGAATGTTAAACATGCGAAAATGCGTACGCCTACCTCCCCAGACAGAAGAACCTTGCCAAATGCCACACACCGAAGATGGGCGCGTGTCAAAGTGCTGCCCATACTATTGGCGCACAGTGCTGCCAATATTGTTGTGCAAGCAAAGCAGGAGGCTGAAGCTCTAATATTATTATGAGACTTTTGCATTTAATGAAGTAAAGTAAAATAAATAGCAAAATAAGTTTTTGGCCGTATTTAAAAAAAAAAAATTAATTCGTTCGTGTCACGCGCTCATCCTTAACGATCTACGGTCTGTGCAGTCCTGCGCTAAGCTGAGTCATCGCGCTGATCATAAGCGATCAAGTTTACTTTGATTGGTGGCAGGTTCAACGTACTATGTGGCAACGCACTTACCAAAAAAGTCCTCCCAGGTGTCCGAATCGGATTCTATGTCCATCTTGGCGGCTGATGCGGCTTCTGTTGCTCCTGTTGCAGTTGATTTATGTTCGCAATGCCTTGTTTGGTGTTTGGCGAGTGTCCAAATTTAGCCAAAGATTGCGTGGCTGGTTCTTTTTCGCACTCTCAGTATATAGTTTCGGTCTCTTCGCTTAGTCGCTGCTGCTGCCCGCAAATGACTTCACCCGACATTGCTTAGGCAAAGGCGAAAAAACCACCTCCCAATCGAATAGTCTAACGATAAGATAAACACACACACACACGCACACGTGCACGTACACAAAATCAAGCGAGTTTAGCACAGTGCAGAATTGTTGGAAAACGTCTCGGCTTTTATCTTATCGCCGCTTTTCGCGCAGAGCAAATACCTAATAAGTACGCAATTTAAACCCGAAGTGCAGCACAACAGCTGTTATACATACATACACTAGTACATACATATATACGCACACACATACACGCACGTGCTCGCACACTTGACTGTTAGATAGATGGTAGCCCTAAGTTGCGAGCGGTTCTCAGAATTTTCGTATGACTAAACCGGCTGTGAACTTTGCCTATGCAATACTTTTTTTTTTGTTTTTGCAAAATTCAATTTAATACGCTTATACTTTATTGTTGTTACGATATGTACACAATATAAAAACAGTGCGAAATTCGCTCTATTTGGAAGATGCACTTGGAAGGGAGACGCTGTGTTGACTTTCCAGTTTCACCTTCGCACCGTTAATTCTAATTGGCAAAATAATCACTCTCACAGCAACAAACACTTCCAAATAGCGTTACACGCACGCGCGTTATACGTCCCAACGAAGGCGCTGACGACGGAACGAACGAACGTACGACGACTCACCCACACGACGTTTCGACACGAACTGAATTCGTTGCCGCCGACACAATTCAATTGACTGTTATAAAACTACATTTATTTTTATGGACAGTGCCTTTTAGCCACAATTAGCCGCTTTGGGATCTTACAATTTATTCAACAAATTATTAGTAATATAATTGAGCTATTTTTAAATATTACAAATATAATTTTAATAATATTACAACAAATATAGAAATAAGGTTGTACTCAAAAGGTGTTGTTGTTGTAGCAAATGATCTAAACTGATCTGTTAAGGTAGCTAGACTTAACATAAAATGTTATTCACAAACTATGTTACACTCAAATGGTACTGTAACGTTCAAATATCAATTCAAACATTTATTGTCGACATAAATAGATACCCATGAGCTTATTTATATTTAATATATAATTATATATGCATTTCCACGCTGCAACTTCAGGCTGCCCGGCAGCACGACGTGCAAAGATTCCAATACGATAAAACCACCCACGCAAAGTAGATTTCCACTGAAGAGATTTTAAAACTATTTTAATAAAATTGTAATCATTTGTTCTGTGTCCAATAGACTTAGCTTACCCATAATGAATATGACTCCCAAGCCGATGGTCAAAGGGGCGGCTATGCACATAGCCATTGCACATATCAGCAGAATGATGGCAACAAATATGGCAAACAGCATTACAAAAAAGGACACCAGCACACAAGCGCACCAAAACTAAACAAGAAAAAAAAATAATAATAGTTTATAGTATGATTCCAAGGCTATAAAAAGTCACAACTTACACAAACAATACCTATAAGCAACATGCATTTGGATAAAAAATACACGATCACAAGTATTAACCCTATAATTGCGCAAACAACCGAACCATTTGGAAATAGTTCAAATACGATAAACACGAAGCCCCCAATAGAGAACAACAAGCCCAAGACGCCGATAAAAATGCAGCCAAATAAAAGATGTATGCAGCACAAAAAGCCGTGGTCTGCAAGGTACAGCTTATGACAAAAATTTAATTTAAATTTACACATGATTTAGAAAATTTAAATTTATTGACTTTTGGCGGGAGGCTTACTTTTCAAGCGATACGATAACAGTGTGACCACAAAGTGCCAGTTACTTCAATAGCAGCGATTAGCCGGTGCTCACAGTGTATCGATACTTATCGACGTAACAGTAAGCTACTAATGAAAGTATCTTGTAAGCGATCAACAGTTGTGCTGTACAGTGTGTTTAACTTAATTCATTTATCAAATACTGTTGCCAAATAAGGCAACTTAGCTTTTATTGGTAAACAATAAATATTCAGAAATGTAAAGAAACCCAAGACTCAAATCACAATGAGCTTCAACCTAAGCCAGAGTTCGTTCGTTCAGTTGGGGGAGTAGTACAATCGAACTAGTTCAGAACGATTCGATACACCTCTAATAAACAGTGGACAACAGTGGGAGACCATGGACGTTCTGACGCCGCCAGCCGCAAAAAAGGCCAAAACAACACCACTGGACGAGGACTTTAGCATAAGAGCCGTACTATCCGACGAGTACAGCACGGAGATCGCGCTTATCCAGGTGCACAGCAGCCAGGTGGAAAGCAAACAACAGCTGCAGGCAGTCGTACAAGAGCTCGCCCAGAAGTTGCCTCATTTTCAGCACTTGAAGCGGGTTCATGACAGAAACGTTCTAATATGTCCTACGGCGGACATCAAGGACACGCTGGAACAGCATCTCCGGCTGCACAAAATCTCTGACAACGTGCTGGCGGCCCTTGTCCGCAATGTGCATGTGGTCCAAGTGCCCGCCAGTTGCGCCAAGCTGCGCGTGCAATACGAACAGATGATCAAGTACTGGCCGTGCAAGTTTCATCCGGACAAATATGCCGAATCCCTGCAGAGCGGCAGCAATTTCACGGCTAGCCAACGAGTCTTCCACAGGAGCATGGCGCAGCTGCTGCGCAGCCTGTCTAGAGACGTGAATGGGGGACAGCCCGTGGGCATTTGCGTAGATCCCCGAGAGCCGAGCATCGTGGCCATTGCAGGTGGGCATCTTATTAATTCTAAATTAACGCAGTAGCTTAACAACTTCTCTAATAACAGGTGGCAGCGGGAGCAGCCATCAGCATTGCGTCATGTGGCTGGTGGATCACGTGGCGCGCAGTCAGCGCGGCGGGGCCTGGCAGTCCCAGCTGCAGTTTGTTGAGGATGCGCCAAATGCAACAAGAACGTTGCGCGGCCTGCCGCAGCTCTACTACGACTACCTGCAAGAGCAAACAGCTTGCCGGGATTTCCTTTGCGGCGCCGAGCTTCCCCGTCGCGGCGAGCACAATTCCGACGATTCGCAGGCGGATAATCTGGCCAAATACGGTCCGTACCTGTGCACCGGCTACGATGTCTATTTGCTGCGCGAACCCTGCCTAATGTGCGCCATGGCGCTGGTGCACAGTCGCGTGAAGCGCATCTTCTTTCTGGAGAAATCCGAAAATGGCGCCCTGGCAACGAGTTTTCAACTGCACTCGGTCAAGGAGCTGAATCACCACTACGAGGTCTTTCAGTGCACAACAGAGCCATTGGCTTAAGCTTAATAACATTTTATTTTTTAACAAACAAAAAATAATAGCTTTAATTTGATAGCAACGTTTCGATGCTGGGTGCTGTTAAGGAGTTCCTGGGGGCCGCCTGGCGCGTGGGCGTCGAAATCAGGCCCAGCAACTGGCAGTCTGCCTCCAAAATGGTGATATCCTTGCTGGAGCCCAAGAAGCGGGTAGACAGCTCCAAGTCCTTGACACGCAAACGCACGCGTGCGCCGCGGACATAATCACTGAAAAGAATTGACAAACATTTAAGTAGATCTCATATATATATATATATATGTTTTATATTTGAGGCACACACCTGCCATTGCGCGTGGGTCGCGTGCACACACAGTGGAATTTCCAGCCAAAGTCTATGTACAGATCATCGCCCACAACGTGAAAGATTTTGCCACTGACAACTTTGCCCTCGGCGGCGCCCAGCTGCAAAAAGGTTCATGGATTACATAAACACTCTAGAAAACATTTCGCTGCTTACATCAATGAACTTGGAGTTGCGCAGCAGCGATGCAAAGCTTTCATTGTCCACGGGCGCCGGCTCCGGAGCGGCAGGCGCCGTATACTTCTCAAAGGCACGCGCAAAGCCGCCTTTACCGAGGTTTTCCGGTTGCTCCTCGCTCAATTTCTTGTTGATGTCGGAGTCTGTTGTTTCATTGTTGCTGGCGCTAAGCCGGAGCTGTGTGATTGACAACATACGACTCCAGCTATAGACATTACTTTGAACTGTTACTCTGTTTAATTTGTGCAGCAGCGACATGCTTATTTATTAATAAAATATGAATTGTAAATTGCAACAAATTCCGATTAGGCTGCCTTGTAAATAAGTTGCCTATCGCTATCGATCTGCCACCACTTAAAGACAAACAGCTGACTGGACTTGCTATTGGCAGTTCTTATATATATATATCGATAACAATAATATCGTGCTAATTACAAAACACGCTGTCTCGCCGGGCATTTTCCCATTTTATACACATATTACGAAATCAGTAGTTACAATTGCAGTTGACTTAAGTTAAATAAACAACTAGTCAATATGATACAACAACAGCGCCAGCGTGTCGAATCGGCCGTCACCGAGCTCATTGATGATATGGACAAGTCGCATCTGCGCAAAATGCAGGTAAGGAAGAGATTGCACGCACATGGAATCCAATCAGAAAAACTGTTGCATTTTATTTTTCGTGTTTCCTAACAGACAGAAATGCATTTGTGTGCGGCAAAGTGCTGCCAGGACGGCACGTCCAGTGTGGACAGCGTGCAGCGCTGTGTCGACCGCTGCTCGGCGCCAATGACACGCGCCCAGAACTATGTGCAACACGAACTGGGCGAATTCCAGGGCAGACTACAGCGTTGTGTAATGGTGAGCTATATAGAGTAAAATATATACAAATGTTTAGATAAGAATCAGAAATGTTCTCGTGTTTTACAGCAATGCAACGATGATGTCAAAGTCAAATTGCCACCCAGCCCAAGTGAGGATCAAATAGCCAAGTACACAGATCAATTCGAACGCTGCGCCATTCAGTGCGTCGATAAACATGTCGGCCTGATACCCACTCTGATGAAAACTATGAAAACGGTGCTAGCCAAAGGGCCCGAAGCTATACCACAAGTCTAGTCCTTAACTATAAACACAATATTGCATTTATGCATATTTATTGTTGAGTTATTTTCCGATGTCTGGCAAAATGGATTTTGAATATAATGTAAAAGTAACTTGAACAACTTGAAATACTATAATTAACCGTCTGAGTAACAAATTAGATGGTCTTATCGACTAAATTGGGTATATGTTATATTCTCTATCTGATAGATATATTACCTTGTTTGAGTTTTGTATTTAAGTTCAGTAAAATTTTAGAAAACAAGTTTGCTTTATTATTTACATCAGCACTGAAGGCGCTGTCATTATACAACACACATACATATATATATATTTAACAGATACTAAGTCTTTTCCAAATTTGTTAAATTTATCCGAAATCGAATGGTTGAACAACAAAAGCGACGCCTTGAAGGCGCCATTACTGATATGATCGAGGACATGTATCGCTCCCATTTGCGACGCATGCAGGTAAGTGGCGAGTTCCATTAGTTAAGAACAGGGGAAGATTCTCGCGATCTCATCGAGCTGCCCTAAAATACAACAGTACACAATGCATCGCTGTGCCGCCGTCTGTTGCGATGACGAGCGCGGCACTCTGGACAGCGTGCAACGTTGCATCGAGAAGTGTGCATCACCCCTAATGGATGCCCAGGACTACTTGCAGAACGAGCTGGGACAGTTTCAAAATCATCTGCAGATCTGTGTCAAGGTAAGCTCTTTTCAATAGCAGAAAAACAAGGGCATATTGGTTATGTGCCTCAGTCAGTTCATAGATTCCTATGCAAAAGCCAACCTGAAACTGGCAATATATACTCATGTTACCTAATACGAAGTTACACAAATTTTAATATTTTGTCATGATTGTTTTTCATTTTTGAAAAAATTTTGTTTTCAAAATTGAAAATTGCGAATTTCTGTTATCATGCAAAACTACACACAAAATTTGACATGTAAAGCTCTCGGATCCATAGCTCCCATGCATCAAACACCCATAACTTTGTCAAAAATGAACCGATTTTCATGTTTGATAAAATTTTTGTCATGATTTGTTCTATATATTGATTCTACTTTCAAATTATATACATTATTACAAACAATTTTTTTTTCACTTTTTGGTCAAAAAAGCATGTGGTCCCCCCTTATTAATTTTCGAAAAAATTTTTTTTCAAAATTTAAAATTGCGAATTTATGATTGTAATCAATTTTAATTATCATAATTAGTGTTAAAAACAACATTAAAAGTGATTTTGGAGGGGTCAAATTTTTGGTCAAAAATCATGCCAAAATTGACAAAAATTTTGACATTTAAAGCTCTCGGATCCATAACACCCATACTTTAAACGGCCATAACTTTGTCAAAAATGAACCGATTTTCATGTTTGATGGCATTTTTGTCATGATTTGTTCTATATATTGATTCTATATTCAAAATATATGGATTTTTGAAAAGAAATTTTTGGAATTTTTTGGTGCAAAAAACATGTATACCCCCATCCTCCACTCTCACTCATTTTCGGAAAAATGTTGAATCTGTAATGATCATGGTCGTAACATTAAAATAGTTTTTGGTTTTCAAGCTATCCTGACCAAAATTTGCAATTAGGAGTAAAACTATACAAACAATCTCATTGAGAAGTGATTACCAGGTTTACTATAATAGTTCTATATAAGATATTTGATCAACATAAGACTACTAAAATCCTAGAAATACTAGAACATATACACTGCGTAAATCTGAAGCTGTACTTAAAAAGTTATGATACTCCCAATACTCCCTTCCAAATGGTTTGTTCCCCACAGGAATGCAATAGCGATGTTCGCTCCAAGCTGCCCGACAATCCGAACGAGCGCGAAATGTCGCGATCGAAGCATCTGTTTGAGGTCTGCACTGGGAACTGTGTGGACAAGCATATCAATCTGTTGCCGGGCCTGATGAAGTCCATACAGAAGACCCTCGATCGGGGCGTGCCCAAGAGATCGCATATGCGCGACCAGAAAAACAGCGATGCCTGAATCGGTTCAAGTGAAGGGTGCCCACAATTTCTAGTTTCGTACGAGTGTATTACGTATTGGGTTTATTACGAAAAACAAAAAGCACCTCGATCTAAACTTTTTTTTATGTTTTTTTCAACCCAACTCCAGGGACTGATAAGCGGTTGCCCAAGGGTTCAAGGCGATAATATTGTTATTATAATTATTATTTGTTTTTGACACTTTGTTTTGCAACTGAGGACAAATACATATATGTAACTTGTGTATTCAGTTTTGGTTCTTAGTTTTTAATATTTTTATTTTATTCACTAATAATAGCGGGACCTAAGCATTAATTAGATAACAAATATTTGTAGTTGAATTTGGATTGGATTGCAATCGCCGACCGTCTACTGATCGCTCGGTTTGGTGCGGACACCGTATTGGCTCCAGAAGGTCACCTTGCCGGTGACCTTTTGGCAGTTGTCCTGGAAAATGTTGCACGTGTCGAAGGGCGGACAATAGAGATGCAGGGAGACGGAGGTGTCCGCATGGCTGGGATTCTCGACGCGATGCAGGCCCAGGTTATCTGTGCAAGAGCAATGCGTGAAATAAGCGATGCCCGGGGCAGTGCGTTTCGGCAGTACACTCACCATTTATGTAGGCCACGTCATTCAGTGGCAGGGCCGTGTCGCCGATCTCCACCAGCTGCCGATCGTCGATCTCGCCCTGCGGCCCGTGCAGCTCCTCCTTCGGCCGCCGATTGGGGTAGCGATACCGCTTCTCGCGCAGCTCCCCCTTCAGCATCTTCATGAAGCAATGCGAATCGGAATGATCGTGCACCGTTGAGCTGTGACCTTCGCCCCAGCAGACTATCAGCAGATTGAACTTGCCGTTGCCGGCATCCACCAGATTCCGCGTGTACGTGTAACGATTGAATTTGGCATATTTGCGCCATTCCTTCGGGTTCGACTTATAGCTCAGCATCAGATGATTGACCATCTCGATGTTCACATAGTTCGTTTCGAACTCGCGATGCAGTGCGCCAACCAGATCCGTCAACGTGTCCACAGCGGGTCCATATTTCAGGGGCTTTTCGAGAGCGCAATAATATTGTGTGGCCTGTCGCAGGTATTTCTCCTGATCGATACCCTCGATATCCGTATCGATCGTATCGACTTTGGACAATGCCATTTTGCACTTGCTCCGATTGACCTGAGTGATTGAGAGATTGAAGTGAAGGGGGGGAAAAACAACCGTAAGTATATATTTAGCACTAGGTTCACAGGAGTTGCCTGATCGATCAATGGAAAAATACTGATCCAAGTATAGATTCATAATCGTTAGAAACTTACTACTTGATTGAATTAAATTAATTGTCTGTTGTCTGCTGATAACTCTATCAATACCGATCGAAGAGACTCAATATAATATATATATATATACTTGTCGTGTAATTTTCTTCTTTACAATATATATATATAATGTACACGTTCCGAGCTCAGACCACTAAACTCAACCGACTGATTGCGAATGTTACTGTCAGTCAATAATCCGAAAGATTTCTTATAAATACGTACTATCTATGTATTATATAGCATTATATAGACTTCTGTTCACAGTCGAAAAAATTAATAAAAATACAAAAATGTAAAAAAAACACAAACGCAAAAACAATGCTCATTATCAATAAACACGAATTACGCGCGATCTCTGAGCTATATAAACCATAAATATATATACAATATATAATATGTTGCCAGGAGCAGAACATCTGCTACAGTTTTCGGAGGCGCACGCGGTGAGACTCCCAATAAAAATCATTACTTAAACTGCGATTAGTGACCCCAAATACCAATTTGGTGTTTTCCTAATGGGTATACCTGATAAGCGCGATCGAATGACGCATGCCACATGATCAACTTATTTATTATTCTTCCAAATATTTGGGCAATTACCAATTCAAAAGTACCTTGCATAGAGAAAATAATTTTTTTTTGCGTCATTTTAACATCATTTTTTGATAATCAATATATGCAATATATATTTTTTTAGGAATATTTTTAAAGATTGAAACGTAGAATTTACAGATTATGAAGAAATTACCAGAACAGTTGAATATATAGCATACTTTACGGCAAATCTGGGAATCGACTAAAGCCTTATATAATTCATAAATAAATAAACTCACAGTTATGAATATATTTACGAAATCTAATAAAAACTCTTGAACTTTTAAAAAACATAAAAGCTCAGCTTAAGCATTTTAATGAGCCTCAAAACCAACACTTGGAATCGTGCGCTCATTACGTGAATTCGAAAAGCCAAACACCTCGTTTTATTTGCGGGTAATTATGCGGCCGTGCTCATATTTTTGCTGTTAAATTAAACGGAATGTGCTCGCAGAGAAAATAGCTCAAGAGCGTGTTGGCCAATATTGTTAGCCTGGTCGAAGATTTGAAAAAAAAAACGAAGAAACGTTTGGCCAATGCTCAAAACGGCGCTACTTGGCGCACCAACTTTCGCAACAGGTTGCGGCCAGGTGAAAACCACCTCAAAAACGCATTAGAAATTTAGCTGCAGGCAATTTGTTTTTCTCTTTTAATACCCTTGCAGAGGGTATTTGAAGCTTGCCACGTCTAATGCCTTATAAAGTATATATATATACCAGATCGATCTGTCTGCTTTTCAGTTTTGAGGCTAACCTTTATTTCAAAAATAAAAAAAAATTTATTGCAAAAATATCTTTGATTAACAAGAAAAAAAAAAATGTTTGTATCCTGTCAATTAAAAGTGCGCAAAATATTCCTACATTTATATCGAACTATACTATATAACTAAATCGATTTTTAAAAATTTTGCTTTTGTGTGCACTTCCTTCTTCTTATTTTCTTAGTTCAATAAACTACACTTAACAAAAAAAAAATAAAATCCCGCAGGATTCAGTTTTTCTGCTTACCATTTTGACGATTTTAATATTTTTTTAACTTTGTTTTTTTTTATAAGTTTTGAAATTGTTGTTAAATTTCAAAACGGCACTTGAAAATGTCGGACACTATCCGGTTGGACGCGCGTTCGCTTGGTTTGTGTTTCGTTTTAGGTATCTTTCACCAATTTATGGGAATTTCGTTGGCCCATGCAAAACGTCAGTTGTTTTTCACTCAAAACGCAATTTGAGTGACATTCATTGGACTCGAATGGCATTTTGAGCGCTTTTTGTAAGCCGCCGCAGGCAGCCATTGCTGTTGTTATTGTTATTTGCATATTTCATCGTCGCGTCGTTTCTTTGCCCGCTGCTGCTGTTGTTGTTGTTGTTGTTGTTGTTCTTCTTCCTCTTGTCTTTTCGTCTTTGTTTGTGTTTCTGCGAGCCATTGAAAAATTTATGTTGTTGTCTTCGCTCGACGCAGTCCCCTTTTCAAAGCCATTAACAACTATTAATTATGAAGACGGCCTGTTGCCGTTGTTGTTGCTTTTCGATATTTGCAGAAGAAAGCAGTTATCATCGGCAGCTGAAACCTTTACGGATTTGATGCTTTTGTTGTTTATTCTTGAATTTGGCCTAGGGTCAAATGCTGTTTGAGCCTAAAATGTGTGTCAAATGCTGTTGTTGTTAGTTTTTCAGCCTGTTTGTTTTGCAGGTGTGGATAGGAAAAACACACAAGTGGTCCTTGGGCTAATCCTTTTGGGATTTATGTTCTTGGTTTTTAGATCTTTCCAATTATTTCTGCCTGCCATGTTCTAAACAGCTCGCATTAGCATAAACTAATGACCCACGGCTTTCTACATTCCAGGCGGGAGTTTAACGAACTTCGAACTAAAAAAAAAATAAATAACACACTTTTAAATTAAATGAGCATTATCAATATTATGTTGATTTACGATCTCAATAAATTTGACTTTAGAAAAATAAATTCCCCTGAAAAATAACAATTGTCGTCAATCGTTCTAGTTAAATGAACCATCGGGGTTTTTTAAAAAACATTCTTATCTGTTTATTTTACATGTAATCTATATATATATAAAGCGTATTTAGACGCAAATTCTTTAATCAGTCCAGGAAGTGTGAACCTCAATAGCCAATATAAATGGCTCAAATTATATCAAAAACGTTCTGTACATAATATATATATATATTTATTTTATCAAATTTATATGCAACACATATATGTATTTAGGATTTGGTGTTAAACGCGTGATTCTTTAAGCTTAATAATAATGTTAATATTTATAAGAGAAAATGCAATATTAATAATTAACTAATCCTCATCATCCTCGGACATATCAAACTGATCATCATCAAAGTCTATTACCTGGAATGAGCGTAAACACATATATTATAGACAAGCTTATCTTGAGGCATATCATATATATTTAACCTACCTCACTATTAATGCGCTTAAACTCTGAAATGCCGGTTAAATCCTCCAGATATTTGGCCGTTTCGAATGTCTTGTACAAGAATGCATGTCCCTCGCTCCGATAAGCAGCCAAAACACGCTAAAATAATAAAGATATTCATTTTGATAACTACAAATATTAAATGTTTCATAGTTTTTACCTCCGAGCAGGCAATACACTGCGCAAACTTTTGCGTGGCTGGCAAAATGTTCTCATAGTTGCACAACATGCCGCGTATCGAATGGGGCAAGATGCCCAACAGACCCTCCGGCAGTTGTGCCTCCACCTGTTGCTGGCCGAGACGACTGTTCGCATAGTAGGCGGGCGCCATTTCCCGTTGCGGATGCTGCAACAGCGCCACCAACAGCTCGACTGCATAGCTGGCCGCAATGTTAGAGACGCCCGGTCGCGTAACAGTGCACTGTTGATCCAGTGTGCGATCTTTAAGCGACTGTAATTAAGCGAAACAAGAGAAAAAGCTTATTTATGAATATCTTAGCTAGCTGGTATTATCATTGAATAATCAAATTATTTGTATTACTTATTATTCTTGTTACTCAATGATAAATTTTTAACAGCACGCAATCTGCTGTTGTTTCACAGTACAAGCTGATACGCTTATAACTTCTTAAGAGCTGTTACTTTACAGTGCCGGCAACTGCATAGAAAATACTTAACATTAGCTTACATTAAACATGATCTGAATTATTGTTATCATTAACATTTAAATGGTTTATTTTACTAAAATTGAGTTGCAATTTATAAATTGTAATACTTATTGGCACATTATTCGGTACATCGCAAATAATTGTTTTTACGTAAAAAAAAAGTGAGAATTGACAACTGTTTTAAAGTGCAAGCAATTTTACATGCAATTCATAACTGCGTATTACGTTTTGTGCGTGTTCTCAAGCGCTGTTATTTTACAGGCAGCAGGCAGCTGCACCCGTGGTACACATTGAGCAATAAAATGACTCAATGCTTAATGATAACATTTGTTTACGTTTTATTAAGCTCACTTAAAGCCAGCTGTTTTGCAATGTTAAGCTGCGTAGGCAGTTCAGAATATAAATTTTACGTTTTGAGCGGCCAAGTTTGATTTTGCTTGCATTCTTAACAGCATACAAGCCTTAAGGCAGCCAGTGTGAGCTTTTGTATTGTTTTACAGTCAACAAATGCTAAAAACAAAAACAAAAATGACGCCCCCCGCAGTAGGTGAGACAGCTGAGCGCCAAGTAAACAATAAAAATGTTCAAGTTAAAGAAAGACGAATGCAAAAATTAAAAACAAAGTCAACTCAATAATGAAGTACATAGCGTGAGCCGGAGCAGTCGGTGTGCCCTGCTCCGAGTCGCTGCTGATTAGATAAAACACAAACACACAGAAATTCTAATGAGCGTTCGCTGTAAACCGAAAAAGATTCGGAGCGGGTGCCGTGGGCAAATAAATATTGTTTTCATCGAACGCTCCGAGAGATAATGTCGATTTGATGTGGCAGCGCATAGCGGACAATATCGATAAAGTCTAAAAATCTACAAAGAAAAAAGACCAACTGAATTTTACAGAAATTAACAATAAATATTTGATAAATATGTTAACAGAATATTCAGGAAATCTGTCACATCCGCTGGAGTTTGGCCATGTTCTGGAAATCGTGGCCAAGACCATCGACGGTGCCGCCAGGTAAAGTACACCCCGTAATCCCCTTAAATTGCTAGAACATGAGTAAGTACACGAGGCTTATCGGCAAACCAATGACTAACCCGGACCCTTCATTAAGAGTTGTATAACGATTGCTTCAGGTTCCACATAAACTTGTGCACGGCCAAATCATCGGTGGATCCAGAGGCGGATATCGGTCTGCGTTTCTCTTGCTACTTTCGGAACGATACGATCGTGCGCAATGCCCGTTTGCACGGCATTTGGGGCGAGGAGGAGTCCATGGTTATGGACAACATAACGCTGCCCAATCCGATCATCAGCGGGGAGTTCTTCATGGTCTACATTCTGGCCGGTGTGGATTGCTTTCACATTTCCATCAACAGTCGCGAGTTCTGCACATTTCGTTACCGCGTTCCGCCCAATGCCATACGCGCCGTGGAGATACGCGACCAAATACAGGTGATCCGGCAGGTTGATCACCGCACGGTGTTCCCCAATCCCTGGCCGGCCATACATGCGTCGGACTACTTTAAGGCCTTTAGCAACGATCAGCCCATACTCTTCAGTCCCGGCCATGTCATCGTGTTGACCGCGCGCTGCTTTGAGAACAAGCGCGGACAGTTCATCATCAAGTTCACGGATTCGGATACGAAACGCGAGGAATTGCACTTCAGCGTGCGCTTCGACGAGAAGTGCGTTGTGCGCAATTCGATGAACAAGAACTTTGAGTAAGTTCACACAAAATTTCAAAAGCTTTAACTTTAACTTAAAACTGCCAACTCAATCTAATAAAGATAGCTTAAAGTACGACTTGACTTGAAAATAAGTTTTTAGAGCAGTGTGTATATTTTTTGCGACACTGTAGATTGCAAGTTTTAAGCCAAAATTGAGCAAATTAAAATAAGCTCGCTTCAAGTTTGATTAATTGTGCATTATGTGATTAAAGTATAAGCTGATTAGTTAGTTAATTTAAAAATTAATTGCACTTGAATTGAGGAAATTAGTGTTTTCCAACACTGCACAGTTACAGCTTTAAGAGGAAGCCATAATCAATGTGGTACAAATTAAAAAGCCAGTTAAAATTAAAGCTGATTTGCAATACCGTAAATTGAGAGGTTTAATTTGATGAGTTATACTCAAAATTCTTGCATTTCTCTTGCAGATTTGGCAGCGAGGAGCGCCACGGCGGCTTCCCCTTCGTCTTCAATCAGCAATTCAAGCTGGCTTTGGCGTTCACGGAGCGCGAGGTGCTCACCGCCGTGGATGGCTACAATTTCTTTAGCTATGCGTGGCGCACACCCAGCGCCATGATGAATCTGGTCGGCTTCAAGGTGACCACAATCAATGGCCTGGTCATCCAGATAACGGGCGTCGATCACCTGCAGACGGGCGATCCAACGTGCGGCGCGTTCGAGAAGTATTCGCGACATGACTACGAGTGTGCTTAGGCTTTAAGAACTTGTTGTTGTTGTAACTGTACATAGATGCACCTGTAGCACACTAAACTACACTATACTACACTCTATACTATATATATAAAGTCTGAAAGTTTTGTTGAAATGTGAACCCAATCAGAGTTAATCTTATGCGTAGCACTTACATTGCCTGGCGCGGTGACATCGTTGCAGAAGTAACAGCCCAGCTGCTGTCCACCAATGCACTTGAGTCCTTCGATCTCCTTGACAGTGTCGCCCACCTGCTCCCGCGTGCTGCCGTGCCGCATGACCAGGTAGCTATCGAAGCCCAAAGCCGCATTGATGACAATCTAAAAGGAAAAAAGATTATTTTAAACAGGCTTAAAACTCGTCATGCGGTTGCGAACAACTGCACAATACTCTGTTCTCAGTGATTATTCCTATAACAGAGTAGAATTATGCTTCATTCGAACCTTCTGATGTGCCGCGCCCAGCAAAGTGGGCAGCCAGCGGCTCTCCCGCGAATCGGTGAGCAGAAAGATGACATCATGCTGCTGCACTTGCTGTTCGATCAGCTGCAGATGCGCATCAGTTTGGCTGCGCAACGATTCGCCAATGGTATGCCCGGGCATGGGTATTTCCACAACATGGCCCTTGGTCACGGCGCTGGGATTGATCTCGAGCAGATGCGCCGTGGCTGTGGTGGCCTTCATCCGATTGCCCGCAACGGCGTCCGCGTGCGTGTAGAGGCTCTGGCGCACCGGATTCGAGTAGCCCACCTTGCCGTTGTCCAGCAGCGTCAGGTGCTTAAAGCCCCAGGACTGTAGGTAAAGAGATATATATACATATTCAATCGTAGATAAAGATAAAGACGCACCAACAGATTTCGCGCCACGGCACAGCCCAGTGTGCCGGCACCAAAGAGCAGGCATTTGGTCTGCGCTAAAATATCCAAATTCAAATCGGGCACGAGGCGCCACTTCATCAGCTTAAGATTCAAATTAATCGAGTTCTCGGCCAGCCTGAAAATTAAATCCGAACCGTAAGAAAGGGTATTTTAATGTCTACCATTTAACTAACTTGGCGGGATCCATGCTGTCGCGCATATTGGCCAGACGTGGACCCATTTTGCCATTGCGATTGGCTTCCCAGCCCACGAACTGCACCTGATCATAGTTGCACGGCTCCGTTTGAGCCACCTGCCATATCAGGCTGTTGTCCAATCGCATTTGCTGATCGTAGCGCAAGCCCAGAAACTTGAGTGTTTTGCCAACCAGCGTGGGACTGTATGAGTGAAAAGCATATATGTGAGTCAAAATGTTAGGGGTTTGTCATAAAGCTCTTCACTTTCTCTTTTCTTTGCTGGCATTCGGCTCAACATTCGCTGCATTGAGTGCAACAGCTCTTCTCACTTTCCATACTGCACTGAGAGCAAAGCATCGATAACTCACTCGGCGCTCGCTTTTTGCGTTGCTCACTTTGTGCTCAGTAACTGCTGCATTAAATACAATGAAGAAAATATAGCTCTCGCCGCTTCGCTTACTTTTCACTCTGTACTCTCACTGAGTGCAAAAAAAAAATAAACTTGAGCAGCACTAACGGATCAATACCAAAACAAAGAGCACAAGAGCTGCACTTCATGAGCACAATTAACGATGATTTATGAGTGTTTTCCTAGACATTACCATTGCTGCAGCAAAAACGCCACATAATTGCGCATTAACCAGGCTGGATTCTCGTACTCGCTGGGATCCGCAAAGCAGAAGTAATAATGCTCCACCTGCTGCTCATCAAATTGGCCTAAAGCTGCGCTCAAGCTAAGCGTCTTGCACACATTTTCTGGATCATTTTCGTACAGGACAAAAAAGTTCTGCTCCTCTGCGGGCAGTGCACGAATAGCTTCCACACAAGTTCCACAATTGGGCAGTTCTTTGAATTTTTTGGCAGCGCCGAGCAACTTAAGCGTGGGCGTCAGCGGACAGGGGAAGGCGAACCAGTAGTAATAACTGTGACACTTGAGGTCGGCGAACGACAGAACAAAGAAACGCGCCAATAAACGTGGATCGTTCAAAACACGGCCATTGCCCATATCTGCCAGCAGTTGTCTCCCCTCAGCCGCCAGCAGTGCTGCTTTGTCCAGGGCCTTGAACTCCTCGATGGTGTTTTTATTGTAAATATGTCCGACGGCTGCATGACTGAATTTCGGTGGCTGTGCCTCACTGTGCAACGACAAAAGTGTTGATTATTAATTGTAAATGTCTGGGGCCTTATCAGCAGCTGCCAACAGCTACCACCATTTACCTATTGTATGCACTGTAGTCAACTTCCAGCAGACAACCGGACGCCTTGCGATTTGTGTAGTGGCCAGAAATTAAACGTTCCGCGTCGGACAGACGATCGAAGTCCAATTTCAGTTCAGCCAATTTGTGCCAAAATGTGGGTGACACAAATGACTCAAAAGGCGCAAATTGTAGAATTTCAATATCGCTCATTTCGTTAAAAAATTGACTATAAACAGTGGACCGATGCACAGACACACACACCCCCAACGCACAATATAAACAAACAATGGGGAACGAGTGACAAGGTGGGAAATGAATGAGAATGAAACAAACAGCTGTGCGCAGTATGTACGTGCTATGATATCGAAAGGCGCATCAATCCACAAGTGATAGGGTCACACTGTCACCAATAATTGAATGCGGAAGTAGTTGATTTTCCTTTTGAAGACCGCAACTGGCGATACTGTTAGTTACAGATTAATTTGCTAAAAAAATACAAGCAATTCCATATCAAATTCAAAATTTGAATAACGTATTAAATCAATATTTAAGAAAACAGATTGCATTCCTTGTTTCTTATCGATATTTTCACACATCTCTGCTAATGGAAATATCGTAAAACACGCCATCTGTAGCCAAAACCGATAATACCGTCGATTGTCTTGCAGCACGTCGTACTGGTGGTTGTAATTTTCGCAAAAAAGTTGCCATACAGTCAGTAATTTATAGAGGTTAGTACAATAAAGGTGGAGAAAGTTCGCTCGCAACATACTGCTATCATAGAATTATAATATAGATACAAAAAAGAAAAACAAAAAAGTGTGTAATATTTGTTTGAAATTAATTCCAAAGTGTGCTAAGGTTACGAAAAAAGTAATGAAAAAATTATAGCCTCAAAAACTTTTCCATGATGTACAGACAAACATGTATGTACATATGTATGTTTGAAACGTCCTCGTTTCTCAGCAGCAGACCCATGCTGAATCAATAAAATAGTGCAGCAGTGTTTCGCTCAATCGGTGTGAATATGTATAACTTGAGTGAAAGAAAAATGTAAATGCGATGCAAGAGATTGACAAAGAAATTGAAAACGAAAAATGAATCACTCAAAATACAAAGAAATATATGTATGCATATACAATACATATGTACATGTGGGTAGATAGAGCGAGAGAAGAGCAGCAGCAACAGCAACGTCAAGTGCCAGCAAACAAAATGGCGGCGGCACACAGCGGAAAACTGCTGTTGACGTTGCCTTGCTGCTGCACGCGTATGTTTGTCGCTCTTCTCCCTTCTCTCATCCTATTTAAAGTTGAGTTTTTCGATTCGCTTTCAATGCAGCTTCATTTTGATTTTCCGTGTGTACGCTTTTATCTTCGAAACAGCCACACACGTTTGCACGCGCGCACACACATGCAGCCCAATTTCTGTGTGTGTGTGTGCACTTTGTACGTGCATGACGAAAGCATTGTATAAAGCGAAAAAAAAAATAGTTGCAGGGTTTATATGAAAACAGGCCGGGTTGTGGTTGAGAAAAAAAAACTATAAAAATGAGGGCGGGTCATTGGATTGAATAGCGAAATTTACGCATTTGCCAAGTACAAATCAATTGCTACATTTTGTATGCTTGTGTGTGTGTGTGTCATTGGAAGTATTCTTCTTCTTTCTTTTTTGTTGTAGTGGGATTTACTTAGCGCTTGTGCACGACTCACTTGAATTGAGGTCAAAATCATCCACAACTGGGTCTCATGTCGGCATCGGGTTTTTAGTCGGGTCGGGGTCGTCGACGTCTTTGCGTTGCAACGCTTAAAGGGCGGCAATATGCGCACACATTGGGGTGGTTTTTGGCCACATTGGGGGGTGTTTCAGAAGGCATTCAATTGCAGGCAACTAATACACACATACACACACACACGCGCACATATAAACCAGATGCAAAGCGGTCTTAGGGTTGCTTTGCTTGGGAGCTTTATATACATTAGCTTATTGAACTCCCCAAATAAGCATCGTGTATATATGTGTGTGTGCATGCTCTCTTTGAGTCGAAAATAAATTGTAGCAGAACTAAAAATTTAGCAAGCAAATGTGACTCATGTCTGCTGCTAAGTAATTTTATTTGTGCTGCTGCTAATAAAAAAAAGATACGACAACAACGCACCCATCTAGTACATTTTATTGGGGTCAAGAGACTTTAATTCGATGGCGCAGAACGCAAACTGTGAACCAACAAAAGCTCTAGCAGAGGCCATAAACCTCCACACACACACACATACAAACACACTCACACACACGCGCACACAACAAAAGGACACTGACACTGAGAAATTTTGCTCGTTTGTGCGCAGCAGCAGCAGCGTCTAGTAAAAATGAGTACACACAGACACAGTTATACAAAAATGTACGTGTGTGGGGGATACGTGAGCATCCACATCCCAGTTTGATTTTTGTATACATACACACATACATATATAGAAGAATTCTCCAAGTTGGCAAACAAAGAAAAGAGCCAACAGAGAACAAAAGCAAATAAACAGCTGCAGATGCTGTCCAGTCAATTTGTATATTAAAATCAATTAAACTGCATTAAAACTGTGTATTGGACACCTTAAGTAATTGCATTAATGTTCACATATGTACGTACATACATGTAAATTTGTACGTGTATACATGTATATAGAAAAAAATGCACTTTAGCTGCGCATTATATTTGTGCGCCGCAAGACGGCAACACTGTATATATATATGAGTACATAAGCACATACATACAATAAATTTCCCCAAGTTGAGCGAGAACGCAGCAATCGTTTGTGTGACTGTTTGTGGCGCTCAATTGCGTTGCGTCGTGTGTGGGGGAAAAGTGAAATAAACTTGAAGGTGTTTTGCGAGGTTATTTTCATTAAAATTCCAGTTTTAGTTTTCTGATAGCTTCCCATTGCCGTCAGTGGGCAGTTAAGTAGAGAGTGAGTTGACTTAGCGAATGCCAGACAACAGTTATTTTTAGTTGTGCTTAGTTAAAGCGGAGCTTTTTGTTTTTCAAGTATAAATCACGTACGGGGGAAAAGTGTGCTGAAGCGTGCGCTTTTTTTTTAACAGCTGTGCAATAGCTTAATTACTCACTTCGCTCTGTTAATAATATAAATATATATATGTGTGCATTTGTGTATATGAAGGCAAATATAAACAAAAGTCGAACGTGTGTGAAAAGTAATTTCGAGGAAATTGTTTTTTTTTTTCGACATTTTTGTTTCTTGTGGGAAGTTTTTTTTATATGTGTGTGTAAATCCTCTCAGTTTTCATTTGCACATTTGTCAGTATAAGCTGTACGTATGTATAAAATATTTAACCAATATTACGCCTATATTTTTGTGTCTACATATAATTTGAAACTTTCCCCCTCCCCCCAATCACAAACTCGGTTTCTAATTAGATATCTTTTGGCACGACTTCTTTTTTTTCTATATTTATATATCAACAGGATTCCTATAAGCGGCAAGCAGCAACGCAGAGGGCAATATCCGATTTGACAGGAATCTATCTAACTATACAAATTACATTAAAAACAAAAATCAGCGAGGAGAAGCTCACGGAGTAGCACGCACGAACATAACGAAGACGTCGCAGAAGAGAGAAAGAGAGACTTAGGACAAAGCAACCGAAGGAAGCTCCATCATTTACAGCTATACATATATAGTCTAACATATATATAGATATATATTTTGTGTGTGTGTCTCTGTCTCTGTGTGCGTGTGTCTGTGTGTGTACCATACAAATTTTCTGTTTTGTTTCGCGTGTGAAGTGTTGAACAACAACACAGGAAAGCAAAGAAAGAAAGAGAGATCCATCATCAACAAGCACCGTAAACTAGCAGAGCTTACGACCCAACAACAGAGAGAGAGAAAGAGAGAGCTTCACGAATTGCAATAATCCGTGACGCGCTTCAAGGACAGCAAAACAAACAAAAAACAAAAACGAGGAGAATTTGTATTTTTATTTCGCTCCCGAGTCGATAGAGAAAAGTCATCACCATTCCACTATCAACGTACAACGCCGCTCCCCTTTTGCACACATACGACGATAGTCCGCAACGTTGGGCTAACGGGACGAGGAACGCGGATCAGGCGGGCGTCATCATAGATCAGTTTCGCCAGTGCGCCAAAACGATCACCATTGAGGGAGGCACCAGTACCGGTGACACGACGAGCATCGGCGGCGGCGTCAACGATTTGCGTTTGGTAATAACGGCCCAACAAAACGATATTATCGAGCGCAATTACGATCAATTGACCAATCGCGGCGGTGGAGGCGGAGGCGGCGGCGCCGTTTTAGGCGTCACCAGCAGCAGCAGCAGCATTAGCGGCAGCGGAGGCCAAACACCACCGACAACAACAACGGCGTCGATTGGACAAAAGACCCTGCTCAATACCAGTCCCAATCTTTTGCCAATAACAACAGCGACCGATACGTTCAACAATCTCAAGAATCTGGTCAAGATCGACAAGGGCACAGCAAACACATCGAATCATACGGGCGGCAACAACTATCGTGCAAACAAATCCGGTAACAACGGCGGTGGTGGCAACAACGATTCCCAATTGATTAGCGGTGGTCGCAACGGTAGCCGGACAAGCATCGGTTCTGGTTCGGGTGCATCGACAGCAGGAGTTGCAGCTGGTGTTGGAGGTGCTGGACAAGTTGGTGGCCCAAGCGGACACTATTCTACTGGCTTTAATAAAAATACCGTCAAAATTCGTCAACACGATTCGGAGCTAAGCCCAAGACCTCGACGATCTTATCAAAACGATTCGTCGTCGTCGCGTTACTATAACAAAAATAGTGACATTTTGGGTGCAAGCGTAAACAATAACAACATTAACATTAACGGCAATCAGCAAACGCTGAACGCCGACAGCTCGAGCAACTATAACGGCACTGGTCTGGGAGTCCATCGTGGTAGTCGCAACAACTATCACACGAACTCCGATGGCGGCAGCTATAATCGGAATCTAAACTCCAATTCGGGCAGCAATTATCGCTCCCATCAAAACAGTGGTGGCGGCAGCTCGCGCTACGAGACGGTCAATGGCAATGGCAACAGTAGCAACAGCGGCAACGGCAACAACAGCAGCAGCAGCAGCAGCAGCACTGGACAGCAGCAGCAACGTCACTACGGCAGCAGCAGCATCAACAACGGCAGCAACTCGGCAATTGGCAATACATCAAACAAGTCTAATTACGCAACGCAACGCAGCGGCACCAACGATGGCAGCAGCAGCAGCAGCAATGCTGGCCACAGCCTGAGCGGCGGACGCTATCGCGACGACTATATCAACAATCGTGACAGTCGGGACAGTCGTGACAACCGTGACAACTATAGGGATAGCTACGCAGACGAATCGCCGGCACATCAACGCTACAGCGGCGGCGGCGGCGGCGGCAATAGCCTAGAACGCAACGGACACGCTGGCAATCGGTATAACAGTAGGGCCAACAACGAGGAGCGTTACGAGCGTACACAAAGCGTGCGGCACAGTGGTCAAACAGCGCATAATAACAGTGGAGTGCAGTCACAACAGCATCAGCAACAGCAGCAGCAACAACAAGCGATCAAATCAACAACACCGCCACCGCTAACAACAGCAGGAGCAACAGCAACAGCTGGCGCTGGAGCAGGATCAGGATCGCATCAGCAGCAGCAACAACAACAGGTGACTGGTCGCTGGATACCACCATCGTTGCGTCCACAGCATGGCCTAACGCAGAGCGAGAAGAATGATGCAGTGTTTCGACGTGTGCGCGGCATTCTAAATAAGTTGACGCCCGAGAAATTCCAGGAGCTGAGCGATGAGCTGCTAAAACTTGATCTTAACTCAATTGTCATACTGAATGGTGTCATCTTGCTGATCTTCGATAAAGCCTTGGACGAGCCGAAATACTCGTCTATGTATGCACAGCTGTGCAAGCGTTTGTCCGAGGAAGCGCCGTCATTTGAAAAGGAACCAAACAATTCGTGCACATTTCTGCGACTGCTGATCGCCGTCTGTCGGGACAAGTTCAATAATCGATTGAAGCGCGACGAGGCTAACGATAATCGACCGCCGCCAGAGAATGAGGCCGACGAGGAGGAGCGACGCCATTTGGCTAAGCAGCGAATGCTCGGCAATGTCAAGTTTATTGGTGAGCTCAATAAGCTGGATATGCTGTCGAAGAATGTATTGCATGCCTGCATTATGGAGCTATTGGATAAGAAGAAGAAGCGTACGGCCGGTGCGCAGGAAATGTGCGAGGACATGGAATGCCTGGCTCAATTGCTCAAGACTTGCGGCAAGAATTTGGATTCAGAACAGGGCAAAGAGCTGATGAACCAGTACTTTGAGACGTTGGAACGTCGTTCAAAGTCAACTGAATATCCACCAAGGATACGCTTCATGCTAAAGGATGTCATCGAACTGCGCCAGAATCACTGGATACCACGCAAAGTTGGCGGCAGCGCCGAGGGACCCGTCCCCATAAAGCAAATACGCTCGGACGACGACTCAATAATACGCACCCCATTCGCCAATCGGAATCGCGATATGCGCAACAATGATCGCGACGGCGACAGCTGGATGAATCGATTCCATTTGAATATACAGCCCGGCGGCTACAACGACATGTTTAGCGGGCTGAGTGTGACGGGCGCATCGCCAATTGTATCACCGTAAGTACAAATGCCAATTCCAATAATTTTTATATGTGAAAATATGAATATAACCAATCTATAACCCCAATATCTTTTCCACTCTCTGCTTTTTTTTTCTGCTTAACAGCTTTGCTACTAGCTCCAATAATCGAGATCGGGATCGTGATCGCGACAATCGCCAATACAATAATCGCGATCGAAATCGTGACCAGGGCGTCAACAGCGGTGGCAGCGGCGGCGGTGGTGGCAGTGGCAACTACAACAATCGCTACAATAAGCACAACAACCAGAATGGTTCTGGCAATGGCGGCGGCGGCGGCGGTGGTGGCGGCAATCGCGACGATTCACGCGGCGGCGGTGGCAGCGGTCATCGAAACAGCGATCGGAACAATGATCGCAACAACGATGGCCAATACGGTGGCGGCAATCAGATGCTGCTCGGCGGCAAGGAGTTGGCGCCACGTTTCAAGCGCAATTTGATGACGACCAATCAGGATTCGGTCGAGAATCTGCAGATGCGCCCGGCGGCCAACTCCTTGTTGTTCCGCGCCGCTTCACAGAATCAGAAGTTCCCGGCCACACTGCCGATCTCGACGCCGCCCAGCAGCAACTCGTCGCAGCAGTCCACATCGCAGTTGTCCAACTCGCATTATCCACTGCTGGGCACGCCCACATCACATCTGATTAACAGTCCGGCGCGTCCATCATCCACGCCCTCGGCCGAATACGGTGCCGACAATCGCACGCTGCACCCGGCCCAACAGCTGGCGGAGAAGAGCCTCAAGTCGACATCCTCGTCGCCCAATTTCGGCACAACCAGCCAGGCATCTGCTGTTGAGAATACGGCGGATAAGAAGGCGACAGCAGCAGGCAGCGAGAAAGATCAGCAGGGTGGCAGCAGTGTCAAGAACGGCTCCGTTGAGCGACCAACAACACCAGCTGGCTCCGGATCAGGCTCCAGTGCCAGCAAGCAGCAGAAAAAGGACAAGGGACCCAGCAAGGAGGAGCTGACCAAGAAAGCCAATGTCTACTTCAAGGACAAATTCTACTTTGAGCAGGAAAACGATGAAATAGCTGCAATTGATGAGATCGCCAACGAGAACCAAGACGACGATTCGGAAACAAAAGAAGCCAAACAGCAACCGGATCAGTTTACGGATCTGGTTGAGGGCTTCCTTGAGCTTAAACTGCCGGAGAAATCACTGAAGGATGTGTGCCTCAATCTGCTGATGGAGGTGCTGGACCGTGTGAACGATGTTTATTTGGAGCGTGTCGTACGCTTCCTGCAGGCGTTGCGCAAACAGTCCAGCATTAAACCCAATGTCATCGTTGAGATCTTCAAGCAGCTGGTGAACAAAATGAACGAGCGCGAGGCACTGAATCCGCGCATCACCGCCCTGGTCGCCTCGGTATTGAGCAAAGCGGTCTGCGAACCGGCACTGATCAAGCTAAACGATATTGCCAACTATACAGACAATGGTCAGCATTATCCATTGTTTCTGCTGGTGCTCCAGCAGCTGCACAAGACCATTGGCAAGGATGCGCTGGAGGAGAAGTTCCGCGCCAGCAAAATTGATTTGATGAACAGCCTGCCGGAGGTGGATCGGAACAAGGAGCGTTTGGCTGAAATACTTGAGGATCGACAACTTTCGTTCCTCTATCCGCTGCTCAAGGTGCAGGCGGAGATGCTGAAGCAACTGCAAAGCGATCCGAATCCGAACAATTTCTATAAATGGATCAAAGCCAATGTCGACCATAAATACTACAAGGATCCGGGCTTTATACAGGCCCTCATGACCGTTGTGGTCAAGTACATTACCAAGGAGACGACCCTGGCCAGCAACATGGATCCCAAGGAGCATCCCGAGAAGTCGGTCACGCAAAAGGAACAGGCCATGCTGGAGACCTACAGCCAAATGCTGCAGACCTTCCTCGGTCTCAACGAACTGCAACTCATGGCGCTCTATGCCCTACAGCTCTTCTGCTATAACGAGAACTTCCCCAAGGGTGAGATCAAATATAAAATCCTCTTATTGCATTCTTTATTCTTATATTTATATTTTTAATTTAGGCATGCTTTGTCGCTGGTTTAAATACCTGTACGATTCCGAGATCATCGAGGAGGAGGCATTCGTTCTGTGGAAGGAGGAGATTTCTGACAAGTACCCTGGCAAGGGCTCTGCGCTGTTCCAAGTGAACGCCTGGTTGACTTGGCTCCAGGAAGCCGAATCAGAGGACGATGAGGATTAAAAAAAAAAACAAACAAAACAAAAAACAAATCACCCAAATTCCTTAATATAACCACACACAATATATATGTATCACATTTCTATATATTTATTTGCAACCAGCTAAATCAAAAAAAAAAAAAAAACAAAAAAAACAAAGTAAAAAAAATTAACATTTAAAAGCAAAAATTAAAAAAAAAAAACAAAAAGAAACAAATACATAAACACATAATAACAACATTATATAACAAGATGAAAGTTGAAATCGCGGTTGCAAATGTTAGTCAAATTATAGTAGAAAAAAAGCTACAAGTTAATCCAAATTATTTGATATTCATTCAAGTTAGAGCAACTTTAACAACTAATCACCAATAAATAAAACGGTAATAGACGCAAACATAATACACAATATGATATATTACTAAATGCTTTTAAGCGATTATCAAAAGTTTCCAATTGATGCAAATTTTCCAGATGAAAAAAAGGAATCGGCAAAACAAACGAAAAACGCAAACATTCGCATACATCTATATTATTATATACAACATATATATATGTGTAATTTAACTAGTGAATTTCATTACGAATAACTCAACCGGAACTGAACTCTTTTAGATCGAAAAGTTCTCATTTTTTGTGTGTGAATTCCTCTTACATTTTACTTTGCTATTTGCACAGCACTAATTCGTATATTGTATTAAGTAGTTCAAATCAAGAAAAAAAAGGGAATTAAAAAAAACCTGCTCCATATATTACCATAAATGTACACTGCACAGCTCACAAATTTGGGGCTAACATCGAAATTGTAATATGTATTGTATTATAACTCAAAAAAACGAAGTAAAAAAACTCGCCTACATTAAATAGAGCCTTAATAAAATGTAAACAACACTGCGAACGGCGAAAACTTGGTGTTTCAACTCATTTCGCTTCAAAAATTCAAAGTTGAATTCGCTTGGGTGCCTAAGCACCCGCGTTTCGCAACACTGCGTTTAACTATATTGCAGCCCTGCGGTAATTGGATGTTGAACAACACTGTGTTCAAACAAAATTCTGCATTTCATTGTAAATTTTATTGTTTACAATTTATTTATTTTATTTGTAAAAAACACACAAATGGAAAACTGTGTTGTCTTACCGCCACAACAGAAGGAAGTCTGTTGCGATGTGACCACAAAGCAACCAGTGCAACCAACCGTCCAGGAGGCCTTCCAATCGCACATGGCCCAATTGGATGCAGGCATTTTGCAGTGCACTTTGCGCGTTCTCAAGATGAACGGCAGCACGATGCTGTTCGTCAGCGGCAAGGATTCGGAGCGTTTGGACGAGTTCGCTGTGGCAATGCCGGCACGTCCGCCCAGCAAACAGACTGTAGCCACCACGTTTATGGGCGAGAGCGGTCAAAGTGATTCCCTGGTGCTTGCCACCAAGCTGAGCATGCGCTACAAACGCCAGTTCTACGTTAGCTTCAATCTGCCGCTGGACAGCATGAGCCGGCCGCAGTTCGAGAGTGCACTGGTCAACTACATGCAGAAGAACCTGGAACGGTTCGTCTGATGTTCGATGTCGCTGCACTCCGACTGCTCTTAGTTTATATTTACACTTGTGATTAAAGCCGCTTCGGCAAATGCAAATTCTTCACCGGTTTGTACTTATTTATATATCAATATTCCAATATTTATGCGTGTGACCCCCATCGTGTGTCTGACTACGCCGTGTGGGTCACCGTCAGGCGTTTATTTTGGTTCGTAGACCCCACGGACAACACCAGAGAGATAGCCAAGTGCATCTGTTCCCAGCTCAGACGACATCGAAGACAGTTCGATATGCGTCACAAGTTCAAACGTCCGCTAAATTTGTTGCCTGCGTGTGTGCGTTAAACAAATTAACAAAGTTAAATTAAAGAGTGTAAAAGTAATCGACGAGTAAGTTCGGTTAGAAGTAAGCTAAATTCAGTGCTAGAAAATGTGTGTGTGTGTGTGTGTGTTGCCATGCTTCAGGTTATTCCCGGTACAGGTGTGATTGACCAAAAAAGCCCACACGTGTAGTGCTTTTTTAGGAGCTGCGGCTTATCGCTGTGGATTTCAATGTCGCTGGGGCCTGCTGACCGTATTGCCCCCCTTCCGAAAACAATAAAACCGAAAAATAAATATTTTATTTATGGGTTGCCCAAGAATAAATACCCTTGCCTAAATTTTGTTTGTGTTTGCAACCTGATTTTTGACACTATATAGAAATATTCGTTATAGTAATCGGACAAATAGCTTTCAAAGAGTATCGACAGATCAGGAATAAATATGCTTCGTCTTCTTTTACGTATTTCGTGACAAAATTTAAATACCCCCGGCAAGGGCATAAAAATATGCTTGATCATTTTGTTTTTAATGCGCACTCGCACTTTTTTCCAAAATGTAATTAGAACCAGCGATTGCATCAGTTTTGTTTTTTCTATTCAAACCATTCTTAAAAACATATATCTATTGCTTTAAGTGCTATAAATATATCATATATAAAAATGACAAGCTTTAGTTTGTAAATTTTTTTATTTAAAAATTTATCCATAAATATGGTACGATCTCTTTCTTTAAGATCTAACAATCTGCTGTGAAGTTAAATTCAAAATCCATAAAAAAGGAACCATTTTGAATAGTTTTTCACTTATTTTCTACAGTCGAAACTAATCGTAGTTATGGAAAGTTTTGGTAAATAATTTATAACAATAAATTTCATAAATATTTGGCAGCTAATTATAGGCTGTCTAGACGAGATATTGTTAGCAGTATCAGCCGCAAGAACAACAATCAGTTAACTAAATATAGCGCCTAGCACCGGTGGGTCTGCTACTGCGGCTCCCATTAAAGTCTGGAATGATATTTGATATTTTCATATTTTTATTTTGACCAGCTCATGGAGGGCATATCAAACAGTCGACTGATGATAACGCCAGTCTAGCCAAAATATATTTGACGGGTTACATGCTCCAGCTGCATGCTAAAGCATTTGGATAGCCGGCGGATCGATGGATGCATGCACGTTCCCGGGTTCGGTTTTCGACTTTGGACGTCTGCTGTTGACCAGCGATTGATTGTTGTTGTTGTTGTTGTCGGGGCAGTAATTAGCCATTGACGGGCAACTGGGATGCCAACCAGATAAGCAGCTGAAGACACTCGATGACTTGGCTGCATTTGGAGCGCCCCTCCAGAGTGGGAGGCTGGGCAGCGTAGGCCGAACCGCAAGCCTCGATTTCGAGCGCACGCCCCAATCTTGTCCGCCGTAAAGCAAGTCTCGTTCCGGCTTATCGCCGCAAAGTTGGCACCTTTGCCAGCCAGCCAGCCAGCCAGCCAGACCCCTGGGCTTATCAGTTCAAGTATGTTGTTATAATTTGATAGAAATATTGAACATCGTATATGACAGAGAACCGGTTCGAGCCGGTTTCCCGTTATTGTGTTCTCGCTTGCCAGCCCCAGACTGGAGCACTCATTATGGCGCATTTGCTGGGGATTATTTTGTTTTATTTTTTTTCGTTTATTATTTTTTTTTTTCGAATTTACTACGGAAAAATTAATAAACTGTTTGCGGCACACGCGTTCACCTCTAAAAGAGATTTCTGACGCTGATATTTGCTTATCGCAGGCGATTTGTCTCCTGGAATAGGGGCTGGGCATGGCCAGCGGGGGGGAGCTGAGGCAACGGGACATGCGGGACATGCGCGGTGGCTGCTGGACAACCGTTGTATCTACTGAGCTCACTTTCAATGCGGCTCTCCAAAATGTTGGCGCTTATCAAGCGCCGCTCGCGCCATACAAAGTTCAGTTTTTGTGTTTCAGGGGAACCAGAAAATCCAGATTTTTCGTTTTTTATTAGATTTATATATTTTCGTTGTTTATTCCGCTCATGTTGTGCAATAGATTGGGGTCAGGGCAGCTCTATTGGGTACAGAAGTTCAAGGAAATAAACATGGAAACTTTCTTATATTCGTTTTCAATATTTGGTTAAAATTATATGAACGCATGTTCGGTATTAAAAATCAACATATATACAAAATTTATAGAAAGTATTTTGTTAATATTTAATTTTTATTTATTTTTATTCATTCGATTTGAAATGTTTGTATATAATAGACATAGCCATCATGTCAAAATTAACGAAAATTTTGAATTTTCAAGTTTGATAAAATATAACTAAAATTTGCATATTTCGGGCAAAAAAGGTCATATCTCCGATTAATACACCTTTTTAGACTCGTACGGCTACGGACCATCAAACGACATTAAAAAATTCTGATTCCAAATTTTGACCAAATTTGACATAAAACACAAGGGGTAACATCACGATTTTTGTCAAAATCTCGAAAATTTTAAAATTCAAAANATTTTTGTCAAAAACTCGAAAATTTTAAAATTCAAAACTTTTGATAGATTTTGATTCTATGGACTTTTAAGAGTAAAATGATATATATCTTTCCTAAATCGGACTAAAAATGGCCAAGATATGGTCATTCAAAGCCTATAATAACAGCGAAAACTCGCATACCAAATTTGACATAAAACACAAGGGGTAACATCACAATTTTTGTCAAAAACTCGAAAATTTTAAAATTCAAAACTTTTGATAGATTTTGATTCTATGGACTTTTAAGAGTAAAATGATATATATCTTTCCCAAATCGGACTAAAAATGGCCAAGATATGGTCATTTTAAGCCTATAATAACAGCTAAAATTGGCATACCAAATTTGACATAAAACACAAGGGGTAACATCACGATTTTTGTCAAAATCTCAAAAATTTTCAAATTCAAAACTTTTGATAGATTTTCATTCTTTGGACTTTTAAGAGTAAAATGATATATATCTTTCCCAAATCGGACTACAAATGGCCAAGATATGGTCATTTAAAGCCTATAATAACAGC
>SCDT01000492.1:0-52999 GCA_004143765.1 Drosophila melanica
CGTCCGACTGCGTCCGCCGGCACCGGGCGCCGGCGGCGGCGGTGGCGGCGGCTCGGCGCAATCGATGGGTGAGGAGCTCTTGGAGCTCTTGGTGCCATCGGTGCCGGCGCTGCTGCCGCGCTTGCCCGGCTTGAAAATGGCCAGCACCGATTTCTGTTTGCTGGGCGTCACGTTCTGTGATCCGGCGGTGGCCATCGATGCCATTGCCGTCGAGGGGCGCTCTTTGCTCTTGCTGCGCGATCGGGACGCCTCGCGTGGCGAGTCCGGCGAATCTTTGCCCAAACGGAACAGCGAACTGAACGAGCTCTTCCGGGAAACGGTCGCCGTCGCCGTCGCCGGCGATGGTGACCGGCTGGTGAGTCGCATCGCGTGCCGCGCACTCTTCGGACTGGCCGTTGGTGTCAGGCGATGCTCATCGAGGCCGCCGCCTTGCAAACTGAGCGAGGCGGGCTTCGACTGCGACTGCGACTGCGTCGAGGATTTGGAATAGACCGGCGTCAGTTGATTGGGGGCTTCCACGACGCGCTCGTTGGCCGCAATGCCCTTGTCGCTGTACATGTGATCCGGCCGGAGATTGATGCGTATGTATTCGGTGCCGCTGGGCGTTTTGCCCACCACCATCTGTCCGGGACTCTTGGTGCTGCGCCGCTGGGCGCCCATCAGTCCGGCGCTGGGCTTGGCCAAGTTGCTGCTGGTGGTCGGTTTGCTGTCGCCGTTGGCCAGCGTGGTGGGCTTGTTCCGGCGACTGGATGTGCTCGGCTGCATTTGGATGCCCTCGGCGAGCACCACCTGGGTGGGATCGTGTTTGGTGCGTGCCAGGAGCAGCTGTTCAACGGCCAGCGTCGCCTCGCCCAAACTCTGTGCGGAGCTGGGCGCGGTGGATGCTTGACTGGCGCCACTCACCGCACCCGGATCGGCGCCCTCAACGGGCTTCGGGCCGCAGAACGAGGTCTCCAGCAGCATGCGATGCGGCGACGGTGAGCGCGACACGCAGCTAACGGCCGACAGGCGGCTAACCGCCGAACCCTGGCTGCCCACGCTCGAGATGCGGCTGGTGCGGCCCGAGATGCAGAGCAGGGCGGCCACCTCGCTGCTGGCCGAATCCTTGCGCTGATGCTGCTGTAGATAGCTCTGGTGGTCGTCAAACTTGAAGATGTGCGGCGAGGAGCGCTTCGTCTGCGGTGCGAGAAGAGCAAGCGGTTAAAGAGGGTACCACAAAAGAAACGGACAGAGAGAGAATGAGAGAAAAAGGAGGGGAGAGATATAGAAAGAGAGAGAGAACAAAACAGTCATAGTGAAGGATTCGATTCTTGATAAAAGTTTTTATTATTCTACTGCACACAAAACCAAACTGCTTGGCTCAGCTTTATTAAATCGATTTTTATCGATTTTGGCATTTAGCATCTCTCATGTTTCAAATCTTCGAAATATGTGTAGAAATTAAGATCGATTTTTATTGATTTTGCGAAAACAAAGTGAACTCATCGATATTTTAAAATATGTTTCTAAATTCGAAAAAGTGTGCATTTTCTAATTTAATAAATATCGATTTTGAAAAATTGTCAACCAAAATTGGCAAATTTTGATTTTTAATTGTAAGATATATGCTAAAAAATCGCTAGCTTAAAATCTTTCCTTATTCAGTTGGCACAAATAGCTGGAAGGTAAATCGATAAATTCAATAAAAAAAAGCTTGAACAGTGTCTGACAAATTAAAGCTCTTAAGACTTTATTTTATTGTTTTAGCTTAAATTAGATTAACGCTTAATGTGAATTTACTTTTGATAATTTTTATGTTCAGCAGAAAGATAAAAACTATCTGATCGATATACATATGTATATGTAAATATATGATATGGAATGGAAGTTGTTTCCTGCCTAACGATAGCATGTCATAGAAAGGTATAAAGGGAGTCTGAGAAGAAGGAAACATGGCATCACGGTAAACCGAAGCACATTCTCTGACTTTTATTCAATCACATGTCAATTGCAGCTCGACAGTAAAACCGCCACACAACAATAAAGAAAGAGAGAGGGAGAGAGAGAGAGTGAATAATATAGGCAAGAACGAGAACGAGAAGGAGAATTGCAGATAGTAGGGGGACACAAAAACATGCAAGCAAATTGACATTATTGGTAGGATTGCGGACTCGAAGGATACTCCGACTGGCAACATCGATACATGCAAAGCACCCGAAAGAGCTGTGCAACATTCGAAACCAAAAACAAAAAGAGCAAAGAAAAAAATGGAAATGTTGATCCGAAATAAATGCATTAGCAACTGCGGCAAACTGTCGGTTCCCAATTATTCTGAAATGCAGTTTCATTAATGTTGTTGGTTGCAAAGTTCGTTTGCTAACGTTTGCAGGGACAAAAGGGGGTGGTGTAGGAGGGGAAAAAATGCAAATTGTCGGTATTGTCGGGTATTGCCAGCAAGCAACCAACTAACTAACTAACTAACTAACAAGCTACTAATCAATTTATACGCTGTTTAGCGACTCAAAAGTGTCTGTCATTGGTAATCGATGCCCAACGATTCCAACAACTTGACAATGCAATTGAGGAAGGTTACAACGCTTATAAAACCTTAATGCCTGTGAGAATGCCACTGAGAGAAAACGCTATTCGAAAAACTTCTAAATCTCTTCTAACACGATTTCCTAAAAAAAAGCTTACATTTTTCTGATTTTTAATGGGAAATAGAGGATAACAATAAAATAATTCTATTCTAAAAATTCTATATTTACTCCAAATATTTTTTAAATTTCACATATTATTATATTGTTTAGTTTTACTTTTATGTATTAATAAATTTCTGATATTGTTTTCAAATTTGAAATTTGAAAATTTTAAATGGGATCTAGATAATATTGTTAGGGAATTTGTTTGTACTCAGGTTAAAAAATCATTGACTTTGTTAAAATATCGTGAATGTTTGTTTTTCTCTGAGTGTATGCATTTTTTATGAACAAAACATTGAACCACTATTCTAAAAGTTTTCAAACAACGCCAAGGTCACCGTGCCCCGGCTGGGGGCATTGCTTGCACTGACGTGGTGGTAAGCAAGCCACAAGCGGTGTAATCGGACCGAAGGTAGCGCCAATGTTATGGCAATAGCCAACACTTCAAAACGTTTAGAGCCCGCTAAGCTATTACCAACAAGATGCTAGTCAAACAATAATAACACTGGGTAACAAAACTGAACTTTTTGTTGTTGTATAATTCACCAAAACTTCTTTTTTGATACATTTGTGGCCCCATGAAAAGAAAACCACATTTAAAATTGTTCTATTGCAGAAGTTTTTTTTAAAGAATTTTCTGAATCGTTTTTTTTTAGCTTTTTTTCAGGGGTAAGCCTTCATTTCTGTTCATTACTCGAGTAATGCAAAACCGATTTAAAAAGTTTAACAATTGTTGAAAGCTTATCAATTTCAATCATTTATACACACTTTTCAATTGTTATCATTGGTTTTGTAAGATAATACTTTGTTTGGTATTTTTTTCTTCGATTTTTTAACTTTTAAATTCTGAAAAAAATCTAAATTCATTTTTCGAATTTTTTGAGTTTTCATAATTGCAATAATTAATATAGTAACAATTAATAATTATCAACCGGTTTCGATTATATTAATTAAAAATAAACAAACTAGTTATAGGTTATAAATAATGTTTGAGGAAAACTGGTTAAAAACCTGATTTTACAATCAATCGCAAAAATCTACTTGATTTTATAAAGAATATTTGAAACACTAAAAAATTTGCCACAAAAATCCGAAACTTCCATAAATTTTAATATTTTTGAATTTTCAAAATTTTCTAACATCTTTGAATATTTTGTATGCGACGTTAACTTTTATTTCGCGTGAATGTGGATTTTAAGAAAGCTTAAAGTTGAATTTAATTTTGCGATATTCAAATTTCAAGGCATTCCTATCTACAGAATTTTGTATCCTGCGATACCTGAAACGACCAAGCGACCTAATCCGTTCATCAAAATATACTTAACTAAACTTAAACAGTGAAATTCTATAGGATAACGCAATATACCGCATCCTATTAAATGCGTAGCGTTCAACGCTTAACTTTTCGTGCGAGCAATCAACGTTATTAACCTGGCCAAGGAGCATCTCAGCCAGTTTCCGGCGCGTTTTTTAATTGCCCTCTTGAGCTGGCGTAGTTGGGCCGAAAGTTTTTATATTTAGCCAAGTTAAGTTGGTTCGTTATATTAAACTTCTCAATTACTGTCGGATAGTATCCTCTGCTGTCTGTCAGCGGCAAATTGAAACCTTCGGGCGGGCGGGTGTTAAGGTGGAAAGGAGGTGGCAACAGCAACAGCAAAAGCAGAAGCAGCAGCAGCAGAACTTCTGCTGGCTGCTTTCATTAATAAGTTCCGTGCAACGGCTGTGGCAGTTGGCAAAACATTTTGTTTTGATTATTTCGCACGAACGTGGCCCCGAATAGCAATCTGAACAGCAAAAGCAACAGCAACAACATCGGATGTTCTGGCGTTGCCATCGTTGCCGGAGTTGCCACATTGCTGCAATTTCAATTAATAAACTCGCTGCCAATTGGTCGCTTTCCGTTTTCCGCTTGTTACAATCCACTTGTCCACTTGTCCACTTTGTCTCCACCACTTTCCACCTTACCTGTCCGCCTTCCTCCCTCTTTCCAGCGAGCTGTGTCAAACTTTTGCAACCCCCCCATCTAACGGGAATTACGTTTACAAACAGAAATTGTTTCCAGGCAACGCGGCAACAAAGTGCAGCAGCTAGGAAAAACGTTGCAAACTTTTGAATGCCCCATTTTAAATTTATTGAATATGTTTTACCGTGAAAATTGTCTTGTGAAATAAAACTTCTCTAATTGGGTAAACTGTGTTCTAATGCTCAACAGTCCAAAATTCACATATTGAATTAATTATGCCTCAATTCATGCACCATTTTTAATTAGCAAACCGAGCTGATTTCATATATAGAGCTGATTCATAGCCACGTGGTGCTTCAGTGGTAAATTTCTCATATTGCTTTAAAAGTAAAATTCGATTGAAGAAAGACTAATCGGATATTTAGACTTGACCTATCAATTACATGCTTTTAATTTAAGTTTTATTCTATGTCAATTTCATTAAATTTTTTTTCTTCAGATATTCAAATCAAAGGCAGTATCGATGCTTGACACTGATCGATACTGAGATTCGAAATGTATGTAAACAGCTTCAATTCGATATATTATTTTTGAATAACTTAATTGATTTATATTGAGTTTTATATACATTGAATATGACCGATATTTATTTTTGCTTACTTGTATTTTCGATATAATATGCAATGTGTTGTCGATATCAACTAATCGATTGTATATTAAATGCAATATCGATAGTATATAATTGTATATAATCGATTGCGATGGCATATTTTTGAGTACAAGTTAGTGCTAATCAAAGATTTACATGAAAATATTCATATAATATTTTTTAATATAGTATTTGGATTTGGTTTCTTGCCTGAGAGCTAATGACAGGGCATTTGTGAGTCGTGTTCGCTATTGCCCAGCCGCCTGCGACTGCTCTTGCCAACAGATTCCTTAAAAGTTTGCTTGTGTTTATTTATTTTTCAGTCAGGTGGCTGCCAAGCAGACTGGCCAACAGCAGCAGTTGGCTTTCGGCCGTCAAATGTCGGTCAGTTGTCAGCTCATTGCCAACTATTTGCGACTTCCGGCCAAATCTGCAGCTGCAGGATATGCTTTCAGAATCCTGCTATCCACTGGGCCACAGGTCGTAGTTTTAAATTATTAATTTAAGTTTGTTTCCGCCCGCTGCTGCTGCGGCTACGGCTGCGGCTGCCGCTGCTTTTGCTTCTGCTGCTGATGGCTTTCTTTGGCAACATCAGTGCCATTTTATATATTTCAATTTCCGTTCTGTCATAATACTCTGCGTGCCAAGGCGAAGAAGTGTATTTAACTATTTGCTCTTCCAACTTTAAATGTGCGATTTTTAACAATTTTACATAGCAGAATTGAGCAGAAAGACTTTAATGTTCTCAACTGCAGTCACATAAACTAACTTAAATCTCTTTGACTGTCTCAGTCGGGTTTTACACTGTGTGAAAAGAGTATTTTTGTAGTCGGCTTCCTTCGAGCGCAACATTCGAAGTTTTTATTATTTTATTGGTTTCCTTCAAACTGTTTTGCTGCAACATCTTGTTGTTGTTGTTTTGGTTATAGCGGTTTTTCGCTAAGGAAATTATTGCTCTTCGCTGGTGCGAAAACTGAATTAAACTTTAAACAGGTAAAGCAAACGCTAGTGAAGTATGTTTAACTGTTTGATACCCTGTAAATCCTCGTAAAGAGCTTATGCTGAGTTGAATGTCAATCAAGGATTGTTTGGTACATAATCTCTATAAGATAAATAATCTCTAAGAACGAACCTGTTATACAAATCTGATCAAGATTATATTCTACCCCTTTCTATGCAAATTACAAACGCAGGGCAGAGAAAAAGGTGCAAAGGTATTTAATTCGTTAGGTAAACGAAGTGTTTTTCCTTAAGCAAACACAAAAGGGTAGCCAAAGCCAACAGGAGATAAACTTCAGGCCAACAGCTGCTGTTTTGAGAGGTTATTTGCTTAAAACCCCTAATTGGGCTAACAGAGCAAATAAATAAATGTGCAGTTTATTGAGTTAGTTGAACAACTATTTGGGAATTGGGACAACTAGCTCTGCTCGACGAGGTCCATTTAAAAAGTTGCACGGGCGGAAATCGAATAAAAACCCAAAAACAACGGATTGAATAGATTTATTGGTGAGTTAGCTTCAGTTACGATTTGATTATCAAAAAAGTGATTCGTCTTGAACATAAAGTTAAGCTAACAAGATAAATGTTTTCCATTAAGAACTTGATAAATCACCTAAAGAAAAACGTATTCACATTCGATAATTCGATAAAACCAAAAGCTATGTTTATAGATTCTGTTTTTTTTTTTTTGTTAAAGAAAGGAACAAATTTGAATTTAAAATTGAAGAAATTCAACTTCACATTTTTTTCACAAGATATTAAAGGGTAACACGATCCGTTATATATTGATATAGTTGTTGTGAGTTTAGCTTAAAGTGCTTTCAGAATAGTGAAATAAACCTTCATTTTGTTGATTAATTTTCAGTGAAAGATTAAAGGTAACACGATCTGCTAGATATTGATTTAGTTTATGAATACAACGCTTGCTGAAGAAACGGCTTAAAGCGTTTGTTAAGGATAAGCCCGAAAATCCTTCGCTCAGTTGCTGTTGACAAGCTTCCTGTTTTGGAACTACGATCGCAATTGGGTTATGTTTTTTTTGTTTTTTTTTTTTAGGTTCGCCTCTACCTCACTCACCTGCTGTTGTTGCTGCTGCTGTTGCTGCAGGCGTTCCTGCTCCTCTTTCTTCTGCTCTGGATCCATAAAATATAGCTCTTCGGTGGAGCTGCGCAATTCCAAGGCACCCTCTTCGCGAAAACCGAGGCCAATGGTTTCCTGTAGGGTGCCAGTGCCGACCTTCATAGCATTAGTTAAACACGGTAACCACCCAACACACACGGGCACACACACACACACACATGGACACACACACACATCCACACACACACACACACACACATATATCAAATTTCATAGCAATTTTTTTGCAAGTTAAGTTTTTTGGGGGCGGGAAAAGCATGCGGGGTAAATAGCAAATGGATGTAAAGGCAAAGAGCAGATAAAGAAAAAGACAAACATAAAATGGAAAATTAACAAATCAACAGCCAATTTTTGTGCATTGCGGTGGGTGGTGTGCATTAGTGTGTGTGTGTGTGTGTTTATTTGTTAGTTAGTGTGCGTGCATAGGTCGGATAGATACAGAGGAGGAGTGAAAGATTTATGTAGAAAGAGAGAGAGAGAGAGAGAGAGAGAAAGGGGGAGAGAGAGAGCGAAAGAGAGAGGGACAGAGTGAGTTACACAGAAAGAGAGTCAGAAAGAAATGAAAAAAAAAGAAGAGCAAAGTACAAATAATTAGCACAAAATAAATCTTTAAATGCAACGTCGACTGTGACTGCGACTGCGACTGCGACGCCGACGGTGACGTCGACGGCAACGTCGTGCGGTGTTCGAGCTTTGTTTATGTTCTTTATATACCCTTGCAGTGGGCAAAAAAAAAAAATGGGCTTGGTAGATATCAGAAAACATTTTGAAACAGAGTATACTTAAAAGATATCCAACATAGCTTGTCAGATGAAGTCCCAATCTCAATTCATATTGAATTATATTTTAGTTAAAAATAATGTTTTTGTTTATTGTTTTCTGATTTTAGACTCTCTTCTATAACATGAATTTCACCTATAGAAATTATTAAATTTTAAAATTTTTTATAAATTAAATTTTAAATCCGAAATAACCAGCAATGCCAAAGCGTTCAAATGTGTGAATCACCAATTACAGGGTATATAAAGTTGTGTACACACTTGAATAAATTGAAAACGGGTCAAGGATTTGCATTAATATTGGTTTCATATCTAATTTGACTGGAAAGTTGTAAAGCTTCGTCAACTATCAATTTACAGGGTATATCAAATGGTAAAAATGTTTAGATTAAATTGAAAACGGGTCAACGAAGTTAACCAAACCGAAAGATTTTCATTACGATTAATTTGAAGTTGCAAGCGTATTTAGGCTTTGGCTTTCACCAATTTATAGGGTATATAAGGTGGTATATATATTCAGACTTAATTGAAAACGGATAAACGAAATTACCTAAAGCAAAAGATTTTCACTAAGATCAGTTTCATATCTGATTTAGCTTAGTTAGTCACTAAGTTACAGGGTATTTAAAGTGGTATCCAGACCATATTAAAAGCGGATCAACGATGTTAACTAAGCAAACATATTTTCATTAAGATTTGTTTGATATTTGATTTCTCTGCAAGGGTATTTAAGCTTCGGCTTGCCAAAGGTTGGTGTATTTGTTGCTGTTGTTGTTTGTTATTTGTTGTTGCTTTTGCAGGGTGTGAACGGCAGAGTGTCGCTGCCCTAAAAAGCCAAGCTTAATACTAGGCCAGGGGGCAGCACGCGGGGCTGGGGGGAGGCAGCTCTCTTTTCTTACCTGCTCGAACACATTCTCGGGACTGCTCTCCCGACTGTCCTCCTCGTGATGGGACGAGCTTGAAGCGCGGCTCAGCTCGATGCGCGGCGTTGAGGGGGTGGTTAGGGTTGCGGTGCCGCGATAGTTGCTGCTGCTGCCGCTGCCGCCGGTGGCACCACCGCCGGCTGGCTGTGGGGGCAGCGGTTGGCCGCCCTCATTGCTGCTGACCAAAGTCGTTGTAACGGTTGTTGTTGCCGTTTTGAGCGGCGGCGGACGCTGCTTGGCAACAATGCTGGCATTCGCGGAGCAGGTGACCGACGTTGAAGCGGAGCTTGAGGATGAGGAGGAGCAATTGCCGCCACTGGCGGACAATACCGCACCCGATATGCTTGGCGCTTCGATGGCGCTGCCGTTGGCACTGCTGTTGCTATTGCGTGTTGTTGTCGTTGTCTGTTGTTTGCGCAGCGTTTGCTCCATCATCTGCAATGGGTTCAAAGCTTGGGTCAAAGTACTGCAGCTGAATTACACACACACACACACACACACACACACGCACACTTTTGACTCACATTTCGCAAATTGAAATCAAATGCTTTGGCACAGTTTTGCGCTTGGCAACACTGCAATGGGAACAGTAACCCCCCGCTTCCCCCCGCCCAAATTCCCCGTCTGCCCGACAACCCTAGAGACGTCGCCCCACAGCTCAATCACAATTAGCTTTAATTCCTTTATGGTTTTCATAGCATGTGATTTTAATTAATATCATCCCTGTGCCCTCATTTTCATTTTCACTGTTTTTCATTGTTTTCCATATTTTTTTTTGTTTTGCTTTAGCTATCGAACACTTTTTAAACTAGGCTACCTGGCAGCAAGTTCTATAATTGAATTTTGCTTCAATGCCGAACTGAATTTAACGAATGAAACTTAGTAAAAACGTTGGTGCCAACTCAAAGATACTCTGTTATTAAAAGAGAAAAGAATATAGATAGCTTTTATTTTAATTTGAAATACATATTTTCCTTAAATCATATTCAAATCAACTTGATGGAAAGGTTTTTTTTATTGATTTTCATTGGAGAGTTTCGAAAACTTTTTTAATAGCTAAGGTAAATAAAAAACTTTTGTTGTTTTAAGGAAAACCAATATGCCCCCTAACTCGTCGACTGTCGAGTGTATACAAACAAGACATAAAAGCAGCTTGAGTGCTGCCACTGGAGTTTCTATGTTGCTGAAAAGTTCGGTTCGATGATGCAACACGAAGCACAAAGTTTCAAAAATAATTCAATGTTGGACTTTAAAACTAAATTAAATGTCTTTATCAGTTACTTTTTTAATTTGATTTCATTTCATTTTATATAAGCTGGCCAAAAACCATTTTAATTTTGTCACGCGCATATATTTTCGCATCGAATGGATTTTATTGCCACATCTTGTACTTCAACAACAAATCCAGCTTCAAAGTTCACAAGATTTTTTTGGCTGGTTTTCCAATTTGTTAAAACATAATTGATTCAATACAATAATAACACTTTTAAATACACTGAATAAATTAATAGTCAGAAAAGTTACTTAAACGCTTTTAAAACAAGATTTTCTTTTGAATATCTTTGAAATGAGTTACAGGAAAGAAATGAAATTATTATCTGCAACTATCTGTAACTAAATGAACTGTCAAATTTCTTGTTAAGTTCATTTTTTATTTAAAATAATACCTTTTAAATCGGTATATAACTAATTTTCATACAACGTGCTTATTATTGGTGAAACTTGAATAGGGAAAAGTTTGTTGCCTCAAAGTTGAAAGAAATACATTAAATTTTGATTAGTGTCCATCGCAAATCGTTCACACTTTAAATACAAAAAAAAAACAAGATTTTTCATTCACTGCAGCTGTAAATTTTTATAATTTGTTTTTATTTAATATAAACTCATTAAGATATTGCAGTTTAATCATATAAACTTTTGTCTGCTTTATTACAATCGCCCATTTGGCAGCTGTGTTTTCTTTTCTTATGAAAATTTCAATTTGAGTCCTTGCCACCCCCTCTTCTTCTCTTTTGCATATATATATATATATATGTATATATATGTATATATGCATTTTCTCAAATTGTGACCATGGAGGATGCGTGCATTGCATTTAAACATCCTAATTAGATGAAATGCTCGCTTTCAGTTGCCAGCGCTCGACCTTGGCGCTTGGCCCAAAGTGCCGGGGCTGGCCATTAGCAAGCTTAAGTTAAGTCCTCATCTTCATCATCCCCCCCACCCCCCGCAACAACACTTCTCGCCACAATCTCAAACCTCGTGTCAATGCAATTATTCAATTGCAGCTTGGGACAAGTGCTGCCCTCTGCCAAGCGGCAAGTGCGCGCAATAGTTTAGTGGAGCAATAACCCCCCACCCCCTCTTCGCCTACACACACACACAGGCACATAAAATGCGTTCAAGGAGAAGTCCTCTGCACACACACACACACACACACACACACATGCTTGTCGCTAGAATGCGCTGATTGACACATGCCGCTGCTGAAAACTCGTGACTGAAGCTTGGCGCCGGAGTGTGCGGTGGAGAGTTTGTTTGTTGGCGGGGGTGGGGGTGGCATGCGTTTATTGCCTGTGTGCTGGCGAGGTGTGGAAGAAACCTTGCGATTTCCGACCTCACACACACACACACACACACACACACCCCAAATGCAAACAAAATTAATTTAAAGCTGATGCTGGAAAAAAAACTATGCGACGCTTTTCACGTGCTAGCGCTCTCATACACACACACACACACACACTTATTTACTCAGTCACTCTTCCTCTCTCTGTCTCTCTCTCCCAACACACGCCTTGTCCTCATTGAATGCCAACGCATGCCGTGGCGCATACATAAAAAATCGTAATTAATTTGAATAAACAAGAGCCGGCTTGGTAACGGAATTCTTCGAATTGTTGTGGTTCGCCGTTATTTTTATAATATTTTGTGGTGTACAGAAAAAGGGCACCCAAAAATATAAAAAAAAAACACCGAAAATGGAGAAAAAATGGGGGCAGTCGAAAAGGCAACGGCTTTTTATTTTATTTAATGTTATCTCGCTCAGCTTTGCATACTTTTTGGGGGTGCTCGTAAATGCCTTATGATATTAATTATAATTATAATTTTTAATAAAAGCGGCACACACACACAGTTACGCTGTTATGTATATGTATTTTACTGTACTCGCAGCGTGCGGCAGTTTCTCTGTTTCTGTTTATTGTTAATGTTGTGTCCCCAACAAACACACACACACACACACACAATCTTGCGCATACACATGGCGTCTTGCGTCTACTCACCGTGTGCCAAAACTTGCTGTTATTGCTCTCTTGCCTTCTGTGTTAATGTGTGCTTATGTGTGCTTGTGTTTATTTTGTGTATTTTTATCGTCGCTCCTCCGCTTGTCCTTATTAATTTTTCATTAATTTTTTTGCTTTAACTTTCCACCGAAAAACAAAAAAAAAGCATGAGAATTGACAGCGGCGCTGCGACGCTGTGAGACAAGGGAAGCGCAAAGTCAGCTAGAATTGTATTTTTTTGGTTCACTTTTGCTCGTGCCTTCGTTCGCCTTCTTGCTTTGGTTCGGCTCTGGCCTGTTCGTACGCAGCGCGCGCGTTCAGTGCTCCACACTCCACACTCGCGCTCTCGCTCTGGCTCTCACTCTATCGGTATTTAGTTCGCTTGTTCCGCTTATACCGTTAGACTGCACGCGCGCAGCGCCAGCGTCGTACTGGGCCACAGCCGAAAAGTGAGCTATGCTGTTTGCGGCTGCTGCCTGACGGCGTTCACGGCAGAGGGTGAACAATTTAAAAAAGCTGCCGTTTGCTGCTACTGCTGCTGCTGGTGAAAGCTTTAACGAAAGCTTCACTAAGTGCTGCCGCACGCACAGCTGGCTAAGCTTTGGCCACAGTGCTGCCCATACAAATGTAAATAGTAGTCGCTGAGAGAGAACTCAATGCGCACAGACACAAAATTATGCATTTATTTTGTTTATTTTATTTGATTTTATTATACACAAGAAAAATAATAATTATGTTAAAATCTTTTAGCAAGAGCTTGTATAAATACAAGATTGCCCTATGAACGCAGTGAAACGAATTTCATATAATATTCTAGCGTGTTTCTAAATTTGTGTTGCACGCTGTGCGAAGCTAGCGTAGCCCTCGTGCTCACTCTCTTCCTTAAGCTCTTACCCAGTCCACAGCATCTTAATGTTTTTGCATGTTTCATTTTTGGCTGGCACTCACACACACACACACACACACACAGACACGCGCACATGCACGCTTGAGAGGCTCTTGCCAAATTCTATTCGCAATCTTTGTCCATTGTTAAATGACATTATTTGGAGCACTTCCACTTTACATTTGATTTGACGCGTGTCAAAATATTTTTGCAATTGCGCCTGTTCAACTGTGCCCCACACAGTTTGACAGTTTATGTTGTTGTTTTTGTCGATGTCATTTTCGCTGTTTCTGCTGTTGTTGTTGTTGTTGTTCTCAAATTTGTGGACATCGCTGAGGTTCCGTTTTGTTTACTCGCCAAAAGCGTTTTGTTCGCCAGCCTTTTAAGTAGCCATTTTCATGTTATATTTTGTCATACATCCCGGGCCCAGAGCCCAGAGCGTTCACCCGCCCCCAACACCCCGCCCGACAGCAAAGCTCTTTGCCAGCACAGAGAACTTGATGCCTTGGTTGATTTTATGTTGGGGTTAATTAATTTTTGTCGCGGATCATAAATAATATGTTTATGCATGGGGGCAAATACGTATGTGTATGTGTGTGTATATGCATACATATATGCGTGTGCATGTGTATGTGTTCATGTGTGAAACTTACCGTTATGCGCTGCTGCTGCTGCTGCTGTCTTGCGGCTGTTGCTGTTGTTGCTGTTGGTGTTGGTGTTGGTGTTGGTATGGTTGTTGCCATCGTGGTATTGTCCTCAAATGACTTTTCGAACGATGCAATTGGCGCTGGGCCAAGTCGCTTCTGTCGGCGCGCATCCATCCCGACTCTGCATGCACAACTAGGTCTCACACATACATCAACATCAACACACAGACATGGGTTTCCGTCGTCGTCCCGCAGGCGTCGCCTTCAACTGGGCATATATGCAGCAAATGATGGGGTGGAGCGGTGGAAGAGACACAGAGTGAAGGAAACACATTAGACGGCTATTGGCACGCTTCCTTTTCTTGGCTTTTCATAATTGCCCCAGGCAACAATAACTACAACAGCCACACAAAAATACTGCCCGACCAGCAGTTATCCCAACAGTTATCTTGAACTTAAGTTCCTTGATAAACATTCCCACATATAAATATGTGCACCGTTACAAATTCCAAGTTGCGGAATTTCTATACTCATATACAAAATTTATTTATATATGTAAATTGAATTAAGTGTGTAATAAATTTTATAAAATTGTGCATAAAAACAATGCATTTAAATAATAATTTTACATATCAAGCAAATATTGAATTTACTGAATCCAATTTCCAACTATATCTTATATGTGCATATGTACATATATATAAAAATATATAGAGTTATATTAAATTTGTCTATGTTCGTTCAGGCTTGGGGCAAAAAAGATTCATCCCCTTAATTGGCCTATTTTGGCAAGCTTAATGGTTACAGGGTATTGACAACAATAACTCACATGAACATGCTACACATATAGTATTTTTTTTCTCTATCAATCACTGGGGAATAAAGTTGAAAAAAAGTGGTGAAAAAAAGAAAAAATAATGTACTTTGTTTGCAATGGTAACAAATTATTGGCGTAATAACTGTAGCCAGCAAATTGTCAGACAGTTCGTGTCTGCGGTTCGTTGAACTGCCTCAAATGAAATACCACAACAACAACAACAACAACTATATATATAACAACATAATAATGGCAGCAACGGCAAAAACCGCAATACTCAAAGATATTGTATGCGTTTCAATCAATTCTCGATGATTGCTTAATTGAAGACAATTTTCAATTAAACTTCCATTCAACAAGAACAGTTACCTTTGGCTTGCCAACATTTAAATACAGTTGCAAATATACCGCTTAAATATGTGCCAAATATGCTTTAATACATAGGCAGACTACTAGAAATAGGGAAAAATAAAAATAAGTTTAAATAAAAATATATCTGTTATTTATGTTTTTAAATTAAAGTTAGACGCATTAAAAAAAATTCATGAATCTTCGATTTAACTAGTTTCATTCTAGAAAAATATATATTTTTTTTAATATTCTTTAAACTTCAAAATAATAAAAAACCTTTTTTTTGCCACAATTTAATTTAATATTCCTTTTTTTATTTAATTCAAATATTTGCTTCCTATTATGGAATCAGGAATGATTTCTAGCTAATGCAAAGATTGGATTTTTTATTTTCAAATTTTCGGCAGTGTTTCTCTTTGAGTGAAGACCTAATGCAACGTAATTCGTTGCGTCTACATAAAATTAAAATCAGTTTTCCAACTTTTGGGAAATAAGCTGACTAACATTTTGTGAAAATGCCGCTGCCGAAACTTAGTTTATGAAAATCCTTTGACGTAGTTCACCCAATCACAAGCACACAAATTGCGAAGCCAAACTATCATTCAGCTGAAACTAACTAAACATAGTTTCGCTTGTTGCCCCTATTCAGATGGCTGTGCAACATGCTGTGGCAGCCATGACCTTATCGACTCCTATTCAATACTCGTTCACATGTAAAGAGAGGGGGGAAATAGCGCCACAAGCTGAAAGGCGGATAAATACACACACGCACACAGAGACACAACTACACACACACACACAGATCATTATTACAGTTGACTGCAGTAGCGCAGAAAAAAAAAAACAACAAAAATTTATTAAAAAACGTTGCAATTGAAAGTTGTCAACTTTGGAATGCTCTGTTTTCCTGTGAGTAAAATTCGATAAATGATATAACTATAAAAAAATATATCTATTTGGAATTTATAATAAAATGTTTAAAATTTAAAGGAGAAAGGTAAATTGATATCTTTTCGAAGTTTGTGTGTGTGTGTGTGTTTTGTGTAAAGTAAAACAGGAGTGCATCTGCAGCTCGAAGCTGAGTGCAGTCGGGCATGCTCAATTGAAGTACTCTGTTTGTGTTTGCCTGCTGCTTTTTATATAGATCATAAGTAATTCAAAACGTTAAGAATATAAATGCGATTGCTATTTATGGGGGTGGCAAACACATTTTAAACACCTTATTTGACGCCATTCAACACGAACCAAGTTTATATCAAGTTAAAGGTCTCTAGAAACACACGATTATTTCACATGGCCAATATACTCATATATATGCCTTAGGGAATAGAGAACAAAACAAAGTTGTAGTTTTTTTTTTGTTTTGTTCACTAAATTGTATTTTGCAGTTAGTTGTTTGCTGTTTCTGTTGTTGTTGCTGTTGTTGCTGTTCTTGAAGCAGAACTTCAATATGAGTAAAAGCTTTGGCCCTCGGGAAATTTTCGGTTGCTTGCATGCATCGAATTGATTGCCTACTTTCTGGGGCAAGTACCCAATGCTCTGACTGATGCTAAGGTAATTATTCATATTGTATATGCGGCCATATTGTTGATTCATTTATTCGCATTACAGGCAACATTCGGTCAATTTATTGCACCATTCCAGCTTCATTGAAAAATAAACAACAAATTCAAATACGTTTCCATCAATATATTTCGCGTTGTCACTGACAACTGCATTTATTAATATGCATAAGAGAATTCAATTTATTTGTGTTAAACATTTATATAATGGCACTTCAAATAAACATTAACGTTATTGATATTTTTTATTTAATTTTTTTCGTTTTTATTTTCCATTGCATGCGACACAAAAAACAATGAGAAATAATGCATTTATATTGCTGTTAACCAGTAAATTTGTAAGTGGAAACCTCAGAAAATCTGATTAAAAACGCAACGAACGAAAAAATATTGCAAAATTATGTAAATTGAGTTATCTGCCACTATGTTAAAATAAATGCATTCAAATCCAATTTCATTGACAAAGTTGGCCTGAAATTATAACACATATACGCGTACTAAAGTGAACAATTAATTCCCACTCCCTTGTGGCTGTTTCTCCGTTCGCTCGCTTATCTAAAAATATCACAATTATAGGCTGCCACGCCCCGCGGCGCCCATCCACCACCCCCCAGCCACCTTTTGCGTAATAGCACAGCTTTGATTGACATTTCGTTAAACTGCTTTCATTTCCAATATTGAATCGACGAAACTAACTAAATAATCGCAGTCCTAACCTTGATTTATACACAGCAAACAAATACGTATAAAGCTGTGTGTGTGTGTGTGTGTGTATGAATTGTATTTATAGAGGTGTTTGGCATTGGTTTTGGCCATTTAGTCAGAGGCACCTGGGCGTAAGCTATGTCACCGGAGCTCATAACAGCAGCTGCCGATAGAGATAAGCACACAAACACACACACACACACACACACACACACATACAACTGTATATATAATAAAATATATAAATATATATACACACATTTATATACTTTATCACACACACACACACAGGCGTACTTACCTTCTTCCCCCTACTCCAATATTGATGTAGTTTAATGATAAACTTGTCAGCTTCGCTGCTGCCAGATTTAGTTTAAACTTGAATGTTTGCGTGTGTGTTTGTGTGTGTTTTTTGTGTGCGTGTGTACAGGTATGGCAACACGCGTTAATTTGAAGCAAGTTGCCGCAACTTTGCTAGGCGTGTTTTGAACTACACTCATAAATACATTCCTGAATACACTCAAGAATGCACTCAGCGAAGCGACAAATTTCCAGCATATGCATTGAGTTAAGCAAATGCCCAAATAAATACACTCATGAATACATTCATTATATGCATGAATACAAAAATAAATCAATAAAATTGTAGTTAAATTACACATATCGAAAATCAGCCAAATAATGTGAATACATAGACTACTGCTTGAATATATATTCATATTTACATAATTGAGCAATTTGTGAATGTACTCATGAATACGCTCACGCATTTTCAGCACAAAATTTACCAATGACATGCCCATCAGAATATTTCCGAATACATTTATGTCTGTATTCATCAATTGCATTTGAGGCAACAATTTAAATCTCACTGTGAATACTGTAAATATATAAAGTTGTTCTATGATTTGAATTTAATGAATTGTTTGATGTTTCAATAATTGCTTTTATTTTGACTTTTTACAAATTACAAAATTTTAATTCTCATTTCTCATTATTGAATTAAACGAGTTTTTAATATTCATTGTTTTCTTGTTTCATATAATAATTTATTTTGAATATTTATTTAAGCATTATAAAAAAACACGGAAAATAAATTGTAAAGTAAAGTCGAACAAGTATTTTGTAATATATATTTTTTTGTACTTTTAAGCTGCAAGCTATTTTTTTTTCCATTTGTATTTTTTTTTACATTTAAATGAATTAAAATGTAAAAGCTTGGATAATGAATTCTAAAGTGAAGTCGAACAAGTATTTTGTAAAATGTTTTTTTTTTTTGTACTTTTTAGTTGCAAACTACTGTACGTGTAAAAAAGGGAATAAGGTGTCTTCATATTGAGACGTAACGGACCGTGTATTAGAGTTTATGCTTATCGGCTAAAAACTCCCATCAAAGCCAAGTTAATAAATAGTGCGAATCCTGGCAAGTAGGCAAACTTTTTCCATAAGCTCTTATATTGTTGCATTGGCAACGGCTCAACTCCGGCTAAGTTGCTTTAAGCGATGACGGCTACTTTAAACAGTTTTAGTTGCGTTTAAATGCGGCAAATATGCGCAGCTTCCAAAGAAAGTCTCTGTTCGCTTGCCGCATTGAAAATCGATAACAAGTTGACAGGCAGCATGCGCAAGGGGGATGGAGTGAGAAGGGGAGGGTGGTGGTTATTTTTTTGTTAGGGAGGATGAATGTGCTAAGTCATCACAAGAAAGCTTAAAGAAGCGACAGCCCCTTCCCCTCATTCCCAACCGCAGATAAAGTTTTTAGTGCGATAAAACTATAAAAAAGGAAATCACTTCACAATAAGGGCAAAAAAAAACAAATTTGTAATCGATTTTTATCGATTTTTATTTAATAATGAAAAGAGATATCGATATATAACTTATCGATATGGATCAAGAGAATTTAAAGTCAATCAATTTAGGTGTGGAGCTTTTGTAGATTTCGGGATCGCTTTATTCATACAGACGAATGGATAAACGGACGGACGAGCACTGTAAAATCAATTCAGCTCGTCTTGATCAAAAATATATATACTTTATGGGGTCGGGGATGCCTCCTTTTGCCTGTTTCACACATTTGCACAAAGGTATTCTATTTTTTTTTATCCATTGAATAAAATAACTTGTGATTTGGAAAAATAAATAATATATGTATATATCAGAAATTCAAAAAGAATATAATAAACATAGCAAAATTGTATTCAATGTTACTTTGTGAGAATAATGCAAACATTTGCATTAGATTTCAATTTGACTGCTATCAATAGAATTTTTTTGTTCAGCTCTTCTTTCTCTATTTTTCATTGTTGTTGAGTGCATTCATAAAAAGAATTCAAGAAAGTATTCGTATAAAAAGCAAGAAAAAAAATCTTTTTAAGGCGTGTTGTTTTCAATTTGTGTAAAAAACTCGTGCAGAAAGAGAATAAGGTGTATAATTATATACCTAAATGTTACTTTCAGTTACATCAAGTTGCGCACTGCCAATATGATGGCCTTTTTGTTTGAAACACAAAAAAAAAAAACGTTTCCCTAACAATATTGGCCTCAATGACATTGCCAAAACGAGCAGACGAACTAATGGCAACGGGCGCAGGGGGCAGGGCCGAGTTTCGGAGTCGGTTAGCTGTTATAAGTTGTGGCGCGGTTTATTGTGCGACGTCGCCGCTGTCGTCGCTGTGCCCAATTGCTTTTACTTTTGTGGCAGAGTCGATGTGGGTGGGGGGTGTTCTGCGCGGCAGGCAGCAACAATTTCATTGACCTCATAAATTGTACTGGGCCAAGACCCAAAAGAACTCGGCAACCAGCCACAGGCACCCGCCCGCCAAGGCAAAAAGAACTCCCGCCGCCAAAAACGGCACCCACAAAAACTTGCGGCCTTTTAACGCCAAAGCCGCCACCACCCCCATAAGCACCCAACCCACGCAAACTCATTCTCCGTGCCAAACATAAAAAAAAAAATTAAATAAAAAAAAAACACAAAAAACAATAAGAAACAAACGGCTGAATATTAATAGCTGCTCGGTTTTTGTAGGAGGTACAAACTACGAATACAAACGTTTCGGACCAGGAAAGATGCGGGGTCAGAAGCGGTGTGAGGGTGGTTCCATAAGGAGCCAGTGAAAGTCCAAGGCGAAGGCGAAGCTGAAGGCCGACCTTACTTTAATATGAGTTAGTTGAACGCCCCAAGCGGAAACGGAAACGGAAGCGCACATGCAAAACTGCAGCACAACAAAAATGTTGCCTATGAAGCTTAGGAAAATGGAAAAAATTGAAATACACCATGTCAAAGTTGGATAAACATAATCAAAACTTCAAATACAAAGGAAATAAAGTATAAAATGTTGGATAACACTTTTATCGATTGTAATTTACTTATCGATAGGTGTAACATAAAGCTATTTGATACAATTCTTATCGATATACAAATTGATTAACGGTTATTGAACATATTTTTTTTATTTACTGGTTCGACACAAAACTCCTCAAACTAGTTCCAAAGGCTTTCAAATCTAGTTCGTTGTAGCAACTAAAAATTAAAGCTGGAAATCATGGTAAACGGTTCTATAGTACCAAAGATACATAACTGGTTAGAAAATACTTAAAAAGTGGTTCCACAGTGTTTCAGCGTCATTAATTGGATAAATATATTGGCTACAAATCTTAAATTCGTTATGTAAATAGATAAAATTCTATTGTAAAAAAGTAAATATAAAAAATAATTAAGTATATATGTTATTTATATACAGCAAATATATAATAATACTAATCAACGGTTCACGAACTGTTCAACTCCATAAAAAATCGTCAAGTTATAAACAAGTTATAATTCATAAGAGTAAAAAGCGGAACGAAACCGTCAGCTGCTCTTATTTCAAGTGATATAAATACACATCAAGAGCAACATTTTGTGCGCATTGTGGAAATAAGGATGGAAAGCGTTAGGTGGGAGACGGGATGAAGGGGAGAGTCGGAGGAAGGCAAAGAGAAAAGCCAGACAAAAAGCAGAATGAAACAAAAATTGTTGGCGTTGCTTTTGATCGTCAGCTTTTGATAAGCGAGCACCGCTTGCAGCACAGTAAATCACTTTCTACATGTGCTGTGTATGTGTGTGTGTGTGTGTGTGTATGTGTGTGTTTGTGTGTGTATGTGTGTGTGCGGTTTTATTATGTATTGTACATTGTAGTCAAGTCGTTCGTCCGCCAATTTAGGCCAACTTGCGGGCAGGTACTCAGGCGTTGCCGTCGTTTTGATGCGCTTCCAAAAAGGGTTTGGTGATTTGATCAAGAAATATGTAACGCATTGGGAGAAGGAATCTATGACATTCCAATCTAATTCTAGCTACAATCGAATTGACTTTTATTTATTTTTAAAGATTTTTTTTTTTTAATTTTTTTCCTATACCAATTTACCTAATTTACCAATATATATAAAATAAATATTATATAAAATAAAAACAGTAGTTAGCTGTTTTCCGTTTTATTCAAAATATTTTGAGTTGATTTCTTATCTTCAACATTAAAATTTTTCTTATGAAAAACAATCAAAGCAAAATGACATCTTAAATAAACTATCACAAATTAGTAATCACAAAAATATTCTTTCTTAAAATAGGCACCCAAAGTTCTTTATGAGATTGATTTTTTATTTCGATATTTTGAAAGAAAACATTGTTGAAAAAAATATTTCATTTTGGATTTAAAAACATGTTCACGTTAAGAAAAGTATTTTTCTTGCCTGGTTAGAGTATTTAAATTTCGGCACTCCGCAGACAACTGTTTCTACTTATTGTTGCTGGCCTTTGTCTGGGCGCCCAAGTGGCACATGAAACGATGCTAACTGCGACTGCGACGGCGATGGCGACGACGACTGCGACGGTAACGGTGACGGTGACTGAGGCAGACAGTGCCTACACAATTTTTTACCGTTCCTTTTGGCTTGGCTGATAGTAACGTTAAATGCGATTACGCATTTTGCTGCATACTTTGGGGCAGCGAGCGTCGGTGTGTGTGTGCTTGGGTGTGTGCGAAAGGGAGATAGCTGGCTAATAGAAATAGTAAGAAATTAGCATGCAATAACAAAAGGCAAACAGTGAGCCATGACTAATACTCGAAAGCGAAGACTCAAACCCAAAGCCAGACCCGTTGACCTGGCCAACGTCTTTTGGGGGTAGTTCAAGTCGACAGTTGTTGCTGTAATCGTGTAATGGCGTGCAGACGGATGGCAGCTTGTAGGTGTTAAGTAATGACACACACACACACACACACACACGCACACACTAACCGCACAAGCACATACATTGGGGTTATTCACTGCATTTGCTCGTCTCGTTTGCGCCTCATTTGCTAATAGGAACCAGCAACGAGCTGCATGAAAAATGCTGGAAAGGGTGCGGGCTATTGGCAACAGTGACAACATCAGAAGCTGTTCAAAAATAAGCTCTAAACTGGCCGATAAACTTAATTTCCAATGATGTCATTGGAGTCGTAAGTTTTACAGTTTATTTTTTTGCTGTACACCCAATTGGAAAGAAAAGGTGCTTAGATTATATTGCCACGCCCACAAACACGAATCTACAATTACGCTCAGCTTAATGATTTTGGATTCAGCAATTTAAATTTCGAGATAAGAGATATATTTTTGAAGTGCTTCCTTCTTATTACAGTAATAGAAACCACTTCTTAAATTTCTGTGAAATGTCATTCAACGTAAAGATTTATTTGAGATTAACCTTATAATAATTAAAAGTAATTTTCTCCTTGAACACTCAATTCTTTATTTTACACTCGCAAAAATTTGATTAATGTTTATATAGCATACTTTTAGGGTGTTCAACTGAAGGCTTTTTAAATTAAAAAAAATTTTAAAAATTTATAAAAATTTTCAACAAATTTAAATTTAAATTTAAACTTTGTTATTTACTAAATTTCCCAATTGTATTGAAAAATAAAATTAATTTAATTGCAATAAATTTCAATTTTAATTTATATCTTATCAGATGATGGTAAAAAATAAGATGTCAAATATAGTTTTTGCATGAATGAAACATTTATAAAACAGTTTCGATTTGGATTTGGAATAAGCTACAATTGGTAACGTGAATGAAAAACAATATACACTCACTATTAATGTCACTAACGGAACGAGTGCTTGGTAACAGGACCTAAGGCTATTTTACTTACATAATAGCAAGCACTCACCAAAAACTACGGCAACAAAACAATAACAGAAGCACACATTCGCTAGACATTTATCATAAATCAGGCAGCGTTAGCGTTAGCTAAATAAAACAGGACCCAAACAAAAAAACACATACCCAAACAGCTGAGAGCTTTGTTGCATGCTTTTCGGCGCACCGACAACAACAAAAACAACGGCAATAGACAACACGATACAAATTTGTTTGAATTGGCGCGCGTTTACTAAGTAAAAACCAAAAAAAAAAAACACACGGCGCACGCACAGCCAAAAAAAATAAGTCCTCAAAAAAAAATGAACAAAGTAGATCGCAATTCGCTGTCGCGTTGCCCTGTTTGATTTTCGAATTCGCCGCAAAAATGTGTGCGAGCACGTTAACCGTTCACGGTGCCTGCCAAACGGCAACTGAACTTATCACTCACTCAGCTGAGCGGCGAAGCCAAAGCTTCTCGACAACTAATGTGTCACTGTGTGCGTGCGTGTGTCTGTGTGTCTCTGTGTCTCTGTGCGTGTAAGTGAGTGTGCGCGTATGTGTATGTGCACGCCAAAGCTGTGTGCGGCCATTGTTGACTGCACATTTTGCTTGTTGTTGTTGCATTTCCTGCCTATTTTGCTTGCCGCTGCTGCCGCTGCTGCTGCTGCCGCTTTATTCTTACTCTTGTTGCTGATGCTGATGTTTTTAACCTCAAAGTTGAAGTCAAAGTGCTGAGCAAGTTTTGGACTGCATGTCAATGGGGTCGACCCCATCTCGCCCAACATCGCATTGTGCGCTGCTTCCGATTGTTGTGGCAAATGCAAAAACTGATCAATTTGGGCGTCAAGTCTCGCACAACGCTTGTAGTCTGGCCGGATTTGGACGTTGCAGCCTGCCAATTGCATTGCTTCGCATTAGGACCAAATATAAATTATGCCAGCCAGCCAACAACACAACCCCACCTCCAACAACACCGACATGCAGCTTCTGTGGCCCTTTCTCATTCATGCGGTTGTCCATGACGACGACGCCAACGCTGACGTCGACGTCGCTGCCGTCGCTTGGCCATTGCTACGCCTGGAACGCCCTAATTGTGTTATACATTCGCCTGTCATAATGCCCTTTGCGGCCGAATGTATGGCTAGACAAGACTAGACAGCAACGACAACGATATGCGCTGCTATAGAATCATTATTTTAAACTACAATTAATTCTCTTTTTAAAAAGTTCAACATTTTTCTCTTCTTATACGAACTGTTTCGATTTACTACGTTTTAATCTATTTTTTAATCCTTTTTTCCTTTAATCTCACTTCTAACAAATTATACATTTAAACTTTGCATTAGCGTATAACTTGTATAAGTATCAGTTTAATTTGTATCTTAGTCTAGCAAAGCATTTTAGACCCCTCTATGCGATTCTCATGAATTTTAGTATTACCTGCAGACTTGTTGTGTTTTCCATAAAAAGTTGAGTATTTTGCTATTTTGAAGTGGCTTTTACTAGCTCTCTCTCGTTTTCAATCTCTCTCTTCTTTCCTTACCTCTTTTTTCTCCACCTTTTTGTTTCTAGTTCAATTTTACTTTTTCATTGTCTCTTTCTCTTTCTCTTTTACTCTATCGCGTAATCGCTATTTCTCTCTCTCCCATTTCCGATCTCCTACTCTCTCAATCTCTCATTCTCTCTCTCTCTTTTTCCCTATCGTACTATTTTCTCGTTTTTTTACTAATCGGGCTGTAAATACAAATGCATATATTCTATTAAAACAGAAACTTTTAAGAATTTAACTTAAAAAATAAAAAATAAAATGTTAGCTGTCTTATCAAGATAGCTGCCTTTAATGTCTGTGCGAAGTACTCGAGGCAGCTTAGCAAATTATGCTGCATACTTTTCTCATTAATGCGCATTTGCTGAGTGCGATTCGTTGAATGTATATATATGATAATATTAGTTTTCCTTCATTTTATAGTAATGAAAATCGGATATTATTATAAAAAAAAAGTGCCGTTCGCAGCACAGCAGCAGCTTATGTGCATTTGTAGCTTAGCTGTGCTGTTTCTATGGCTACGCAGATTTAAATTGCCCGTCGCTGCAGCAAGTGCGCAATTTGCTATCAACTTGCAACGATTGCCGCTGAAGTGACTTTGTTGCAAGTAAGCTGTCAAGTGCCGGAATTTATTGTGTATAAAAATTGATTGAGCTTTGATTTCAGTTCTGATTTTCATTTTGAAATATTTTTATAATTTGCGAAATTAATAAAACTAATTACTGTTATTATTAGATTTATCGTCACAAAATGCTAGCCATTAGTTTAGTGTTAAGAACTGTGTGGAAATTGAAATTCACATTTTAAAAGCAAAATATATCTGAAATTTACAGACTTGATTTCTTTAACCATTTAATTTATTTAAAAAATGTTCAGAAAATTCGTTACTTAAATACCTCTTTTTGGCTTTACGCTCTAGCGCATTCGCTAACAATGCTTTAAAAGCATTACAGTTGTGTCTGTGTTAGTTTCGTCCAACAATTGTAATGAAGAGAATGAATGCCAAAAAAAAAAAATCGTGACTCACTGTTTTCAACTTTACTCTCTTGCACAGCGCTTTGAGCGCAATTTAATTGTGTCTACTTCAGCTTTGCCCTACAATTCAGCTTTATATATTTTATGTTATATTTTTTATATTTTATTTTATTTTATCTGAAATTTTTTTTTAAATTTAAATTTTGTTTTTTTATGTGTTGAGTCTGTACAATCAGAGTTTATATACTTCATTTTATATTTTTCATATTTTATTTTATAATAAAACAAATTTGTTGATTTATAATGCCTCAAAATCTGAGAAAACAGAGCAAAATACTGTCGGTTTCATTTTCTTGCATTTTTAATAGCATAACTTTGGGAGCATTGCTGCTGGTTTTTTTTGTTCTTCTATATTTTGTTTTATTATAAACATGAATTCTGTTAACTACTTATGACAACTTAAGCTAGTTATTATACTTAAAAAAAAATTAAAAATTAAGTGTTTTAATTTGTATTGTCTTTGCTTTACTCTACAGTATACTTAACGTTAATAATAGAAATACAGGTTCCTAAACTAATATTTAAAACAAAAAAAAATATGTATATAGTAATACTTCTATGTAAATATTGTAAATAATATACGTTTTCCCATATATGTAACGTAAATTATATGTATGTATCACTTGTGATCTATTGTTCCTTCCCCTAACTGTAGAACTAGATCAAGTTGCCACTGAATGTGGCAGAAAAAAAGTTGAGAAATAAAATAATATTGCCTATATATTCTAAACTTTAGTTTGACAATTATTGTGTTTGTTTTATTCGCACCCATTTTACTCGCTTGCCAGAGGCTCTGCGCTGATCAATGGACATCAGACGAATCAATATGCTCCAGTGGCCCGTTTTAGGGTCCAACTGCTTTTAAGACCAATCGCCCCACAGCCGCCCACACAATTCCACAGGCCGTTGCATGTCTGGACGTTCGACTGCCCCATTTCTGGGACGTGTGTGCGCGTGTGTGTGTGTGTGTGTGTGTGTGTGTTGCTCACCGAAAGGCAGAAAAAAAATTGATGGAGAGTTGCCACATAATTCGATTATCATGCAATTGTATGCAGCGCACGTCCCGCTTGGATACAAGAGTAAACCAAACGCAGCAGCCACCGACCACGCCCCCGCCCCCGCCCCCGCCCCTGACCAACTGAGCGAGGGTGCGATAGCGGTAAACTGGGAGTGGCAAACGGGCTGCTGATGGATGGCTGCAACGTTAAACGGTGTTAAGCGCTGGGTTTTGCATGCGTTCGGAATACACACACACACACACACACACACACACACACTAGCTTATGTGTGTGTGCACAGAAAGGCAGGCAGGCAGAAAAGTATCGTTTATTGGGTCGTTCGATTGAATGATGGCGAATATGAGTGCTGCGAATGCCACATCAGTTTTTAAAGGTGCACTTTAATGTGTCATCCACACACACACACACACACACACACACACGCTCTTTTTTTCCTTTGTTGACAACTGTACTGTACTATTGACGGCTGTTGAAGTGCTCGCCTGCACAGGGTGTCACAGGGTGGCAAAATCAACCAGCGGACATGTCGATATGCGCATTATGCTTTCAAGTGCTCTGGCAAAACTCCTGTCCCGTCCTGTGCCTTTGTGTGTGTGCACACCCACCTGCCGCCTGCAAAGCAAAGTGTGTGCACTCTGCCGATACATACATAAACGTATACATAAATATGCTTGTGCTTATGACAGACGGAATGCGAATGCACTGCCACAAACACTGATTACGAATAAACCTATTGTTACATTTTAAATGTGTTGCATCGGATCATGGCTGCAAACGTAATGGAAATAAAATTTCGGTGGTTTGCTATACAGTCAAAACTGATGCTTCGCCTTAAAGTGAATAAGGTTTTTTTTTTGTACAGGTTTAACTATGAAAATTGCTTTGTCACGTTCTTTTTAAATTTAAATAAACGAAAATTTTAAGAAAATAAGAATTTCTAGTTATGTTTTTGCTCAATTGTGTTAACATAAAAAGCATTAAATTTTATTAAGAGGTCAAAAATCATGCAAATATTTTGACAAAATATAGTTCCCATAGTTCAAACTACGATAACTTTGTCAAAACTAAATGTATTTTCATGTTTGATGGCATTTTGGTCATGGTTTGTCCTCTAGATTAATTGCGTGTTTAAAATTTATTTATATTTAAAAAAAATTTCTTCGAAATTTTTGGAAAAAAATCACCTACTCTCCGCTTACTCATTTTTGAAAATTTTTTTTCTTTCAAAACTTGGAATTTTTAACTTATATTATTATTCGGTTGTGAATGTAATTAGTATAAAAAACAAGACTTAAAGTTATTCTGAGGGGCTCAAATTTGTGCTCAAAAATCATGCAAAAATTTCCAAAAATTTTGACATGTCCTCTTCCTCCCTCTGATCCATAGCTCTCATACTTCAAACTACCATAACTTTGTCAAAACTAAACGCATTTTCATGTTTGATGGCATTTTGGTCATGATTTCTCTCCTAGATTAATTGTGCATTTAAATTTATTATTTTTTTAAAATAAATGTTTTCGATATTTTTTGAACCAAAATCACCTACCCTACTACTACTGATTTTTTTTCCGGTTCGGTTCAGCATCTGCTATTTATTTCTTACAGTGTATGCAAGCTTTAGCTATGGCACGACCTTATATGAACACTGTCTATTTCTGTGGACATTGTCCACAGTTCTCTCTCTACCTGTCTCTTTCCCTCTCGCCCTCTATCCCTCCCTGTGAATGCCGTACATTCCCTAGCTGGCCACTTAATTGCATCAAACTGGCAGCGACAGCAACGTTGACGTGGAGGACAACGACGACGATGATGATGATGATGATGATGATGATTATAGTGGCATTGATTGAGATTATTTTGTTCTGCATTAAAAATTAAAAAATTCTGCGAATGCGCTTCTCCCTGTCTGGAACAAAAGCTTCCCTTTCAGGGCTTCAATTAAAACTTGCACAGTAGATACAAAAAAGAAAGGTGTAAAAAATGAACAGCAATAGCAAAAAGTTTACCCTGGCTTTAGCAAACAATTTTTTCCCATTTCGTATGTTATTTTTTATGACCATTTTAAATGGATAAAAGGGTCATAATCAGATTGTACAAATGTATGCAACAGGTAAAAGTTCCCATCGACAAACGTTGACTAGAAAATTATTCTTCTGAAAATATATAAAAATAATTCAAAATAAATCAAGGAATATCCAAAATATATTTAATTTGGTTCCCGGCTCGAACCATTGATCGCTTCCCGATAATGTTTGAACCTTGTTTTTTCACATTCACTCCAATTAATTGCAAAATTTCGCTTCGATTGTAAACTTGTTTGATAATGTAGGATGGAAATCACATAAGTTCTGAACATTTGCAGCCGAATACAGGGTATCTATCTGCCTGGCAAATACTTATTTTCTGTACATGCTTTGCGCCATTTTTAATGGAATTTAATAAGAAAACAATTATTTACTAAAACCAAGCCCAGCTGGGAAATATGTCGGTATAGATAACAAATATATATATACAGGAGTAAAGGAGTACAGGCATGGATTTGTGACCACAACTAATCGATTTCCAGCTCCTTGAGGCTGTGCGTCATCGCATTGGAGGTGCTGCCGTTGCCGGCGGTGTTCTTCTTGCATTTGTTGATCTGCCAGTTGTCCGCATCCATGAGATACTGCCTGGAAGAGCATATCATTTAAATATCATTTGGGAAATGTTGGTGGCAACACTAACCGCTGTTGTTGGAGCAACTGCATCCACTGCTCTTTCAGATCGGACATTTGACCCGCCTCACCGCCGTATTCCGTCGGCAGCATGGAGCGGGGAAAGTGCTTATACGGCGTATCCGCGCCGGGCAGATGGAAATGGATTAGCTTGAAGACCTCGCTCTTGATGAACGGCTTCACCACGGTCAGCACCTTGTCCAGATACGAGGGACAGTTGAGCACGTGGATCTCCTTCAGTCGGACCGGATGCGCCTCCTGCACGAACTTCATGTAAACGCGCAGCGAACTGAGCACCGTCTTGGTTAGATGCCGCAGCGAATACCCTGCCATATCGAAGATGGGTATCTCGCCGTCCGACAAACGACCGTCCGTCTCTGTGGCAAAGCGACAGTCGGCGACCATAAAGAACACCTTGATGCCGGCCGTAAAGTTGAACTGTCAAGTGGCAAGTGGCAAATTGCATGTCGCATGTGGCATGTGGCATGTGGCATGTGGCATGTTGCAAGTTAACAATTAGCATTCAGTTGGCTCAGTTGAATGGCCAACGCTTACCTTGTCCGCATCGTGGTCAATCAGACGATAAAAGAGCAGCTTGTTGTTCTCCGGCGTCAGACCAGGCAGCGGCACCAGATCACTGCAAAAACACACCAGCAGCAGCAGCAGCAGCAACAACAACAACAAGAGTAAGTTATAATTAGATGTTGCCACAAAGTGAAAAACCGGTTGATGCTTATGCACCAGAGATGAGCGCGTCGCGTAACTCAGCACGAGCTATTCCTGCTAAAACATTCGTGTTCGTGTTCAGTAATACACGACCTAACACGCCCGAGCACGAGTTAACAAAGCTTTACACGAGTCAACGCGACTCACGACACGACAAAAATATATCGTAAAAAAAATGTCTGTTTTGAATTGAATCTGTCATAATTATCTTTAAGCTAAAGGCGCTGTTTGCATGGAAAAAGACAGACCGACAGACAAAACTTTATCGAAATAGATTTGAGTACTGATTAGGAATATGTATATTTATGAATTTTGAATTAATTTTTGATGCAAATATTTTGATTGAAAAATATTGCAATTCGAAATTTTTTTATGAAATTAAAAAGTGTTTTAAAGTGCGTGTCACGCGTGCGTGCCTTACAAATGTTATTGGTGTTGTGCTCGTGTCGAGTCGTGTTACCAGAAATAACCGTGACACGTGCTCATCTCTAGGCTAGCCCGAATGCACTTACGCGACTTGCAACAACTGCTGGGAGCTGGCATCCAACGGATCGCGATCGATGAAGATTTGCGGATGCTTGTTGCGCATTGAATAGTTGAGCTGCAGCAGACGCTGAGCGGCAGCCACATCGCCGCGTGTCGTGTGCAGAAATCGGCGCAGCAATGTGGTCGCTAATAAATATGGCGATGCAGTTGCAGTCGGCAGTGGGACGTGGGACGTGTGACGCGGAACGTGGAGAGGGCCGGCCAGAAGAAAGGTGCAATTTAGTTGTTGTTAATGTGGTCGCAATTGCCAGCAAGTTGCGCAACTGGCTCGAACTGCAAACCAAGTTAGTTGACCCAAAAAAAACAAAACTGTGGCCAAAGTGCCCCCAAGTGCTGGGCCCCGTCTAGAGCATGAGTTGGCCATCTACAAAGTGCTTGATTCAGGTATCTAAGCCAAATTGAATGCCAAATGTACTACTGCCTGGGCCCAGGTTGCGTAATAGTGGCAATCACGTAGTTAAATGCAATTATGTCTTGATTATGTGTTTACGGCTAGTTAGATCTGCGGTTAGATTTCTGAACTCACTGGCTTTCAGTATAACTGCGATTAGCTTGTGGGAACTGCCAGTTGGGAAACGGGCCCAATCTTTGGCTAACTTTGAGTTTAATAGCTTTGATTCGAGACACAATATCTTGGATATATTTGCTTGAATTTTAAATTCTAAACATTTTTGTGAAAATTAACGTTCAAATCATTAAGTTTTCAAATACGCGTTCGAAAAACAAAAAAATAGTTTCGGCAGTTCTTAAACCCTTTTTGGTCATATACCATGTAATTCTGGGATACAGCAAGCAATTAATATATTCCGAAATCCTTGGCAATCAAGCAATTGTTAAACAAAAAGTAGTTTCGAGTATGTGCCATTATCTTCTAGACTTTAAACACAATTAAAAATGTTAAATGGTTAGCTTTAAACCTTGAATTAAAAGATCATATCTATTTGCAGTGTTCAGTTCTGAGCCAGCCATAAATAAATTTATATTCTTGATTTTTTAGATAAAGGCCATTGCCTCTTTATAATTATAAACTTGCCCACTTAGCGCTTCATTAAAATCACTGTTTCCCTATATAAGTAAGGTCTTATTTCAAAACATATTTCGCACTTAACGCTTTATTAGAACCTTTGTTTTCTCTATTGATGTCAACAAATTTACACCTAGACGGGCTTATTCCCTTTAAAAGCGACCTTTAAGTTCTAACTGCATTTTTCAGAATTGGAACATATAAAAAATTTATTCCGATTCAATTTTCTTTAAGAATTTGATTAGAATATTTTCTAAATTTAGAGTTAATTACATGAAATCCAGTATGATTTTATGCTTTTTCTTCTTCTTTTTTTTGGAACTGATCATTCAGCATTTTTTAAGAACCTTTCAACATTACCCCACCCACCCCTCTGCATAACTCTTTACATACATATATTGTGGGGCAGTTGCGGCTGCGCCTTGATCAGTTTCTGCAATTCGGCCACGCGCAGGGACATCAGCTGTTCATCGTCCTTTTTATGCACCATTCTTTTTCAACACTGAGTCAACAACAAAGCGAACACTGAAACAAAATAATGCAACCTGACTTGAACTGAAAACTGAACTTCGATTTGGAGCTTTCAACTGAGAGGCGAAAAAAACGCGTCTGTGCGACGCTAATTCGCGACTGCAACTGATTTGTGTGTGAAGTTTCTTACGTTGCTCGCGAAGCTCGCAAAAAAGACAAAAACAAAGTTACCCAGCGAAAATACAAATTTAGTTATTGGGCAGCAGAAGGGTGAGTCGGTGGCGGCGACGGCGACGGCGACGGGTGTGCAGCTTGTCAGTTAGGCTTAAGGCATTGCACTTGCCAAGCGACTCTAGATCTATCTCCTTCTCTCCCACTTAGACTGCCCACCTGACTGTGTGCGTGTGTGTGTGTGTCTGTGTGTGACTGACGCAGCGGGATTGCAGACGGCTTGGCTTCTCATGCACCGCTTGTCGAATTTTTTGGTCCGTTGTGCTATTTACGTAACCCATTTTCAATTGTTTCATGTGCCGGAAGGTCGTGTGTGTGTGTATTTGTGTGTGTGCGTATCGTGTGCAAGTGTGTGTCTGTGTTCTATGAAGCGTAGACGTGGCCATGCCTCTTTTCGTATTTGTGTCCAACGGCCGTATACAACTTCTTTCAACTGCGTTGCTGTGCTTCACCTCTGTACGCTTTTTTATACCCTGTACACGTTAGGCTGCTGCATAGGGTATAATAGGTATATATTTATTTTTTTTTTTACTATAATTGTATCTATTTGCAGAAAACAAAGTTTCTACTCAACAATTTATTTCAACTAACAGTTATAATTTGCTGTACAATAGGCAAATAATTTTATTTCAGAAAATACGCCTAGAATACAGTTAAAGAAAATGGAAAAAATACATTTAACTTTTTACAGGGTATGTGCTAGTTAGCACTTTTGTTTTTGTGTAGTTTTCGGCGTTTTTATCGCGACATTGGCAAACAATTTTCGTATGCGCTCCACTTGCCATACCCGACATAGCCGCGCCCCCTAGCCCCAACCCCCCTCTCGAGCCACCTGTTTTCCCTGCTATGCGCTGCGGTTTGTCGATTTAACGTGTTTTGCATGTTAAACTATGCGACTCAGCAATACACAACTTGAAAAAAATGAAATAAAACAGTCGAGAAGAAGAAGCAGCAGTAAAGAGACAAAAACAGACAACGAAACAGAAAGAGAAACACAAAACAACAACAATGATAACCGATCGCCGCAAGCGACACTTTTGCAGAATGCGTAATAAAAACAGAAACCACAAAACTCTTACAGCAACAACAAGAACAGCCATGCAGAAGAGTAAATACTCTTATCAGTAAAACAAGAAATTGTCTGTGGTCCGGTTTGTATAGAAAATTCAAAAATATATTTCAAAAAATCTTTTTTATTAACTTAAAATTTATTAACAAAAATTCGTGAATTTCATTGTTAAGGCAAGATTCGGTTGAGCATTTTAAAATTTTTCGAGTTCGTACAGTGCGGTTCAAGACTAATACGAAATAGTAACTGAGCTAAATTAAATTTTGCCTTGATGTAAACATAATCTTTGGCCGATTTGTATATGTAAGCTAAATAGAAGCGATATATTGGGCGATTTAAACACTTACTTAAAATTACAATAAAATACACCTTCATTTTTGAAATATTTATTCTTTAAATAACATGATATAGTCTTTCGATTTGCTTGCTTTCCATGCCTGAGGCCAGAAGCAGCCGCTCTTCTAAATTTAATTGTTCTAGACAAGCTGGTGGCCCAGTTCAGATAGACTGGTTCTACATTTTATAGCGATAGTTTAAGACCTCATGCAAGGGCATACAAAGGAAGCCTGTTCCGGAGATCAGCAGTTGGCTTGTGGGCATTTTTAAATTTTTCGCGTACTTGTACATACACAAACATACATACATACATGCATACATATTTATTTATGTATGTGCATTTGTATTTAATGTAGTCATAAAGTAGACTCACGCAGCTGTGGAAAAAGCAACAGCAACCTAAACAAAAGACCCCGCACATGACACCCAGTAAAAAGTTATTACTGTTGTTTTTATTGAAAACTTTTTGACCTTGGCCAACGCAAATACACTCACACACACACACACACACACATACGATTTTTTTAACTTGAGAAAATTTACTTTTAACCGAAAGTGTACCAAAAAAATTTGAATGTCAAGTCAAACGAGCGACCAGAAAACCAAATTTTATAGTCAGTGGCAAAAGAAGAAATCAAGAATGCAAAAAACTGACATCATCAATTTATAAAATTCTAATGCAGTTTTGTTATTCGCGCTTAAAGTTTAAGTAAATATTTGCTTAAGATATTGTTGCTTCGAGTGCTTGCAGAATAATTGCTTTAATGTGCTGCGGAATTTTTCCTGCTCATAAAAAATTATATGTACATATATATACATACACACATACATATACATATGTATAGATATTGGTTTCAGCTGCATGTTATTCTTTATATGTTTAAGAAAAGTGTCTGTGTCATTATTTTGGAACTTTGAGATGTCATTTGCAGATTCAATTTGCGCACATTAGTGTAACAGGGGTGTATGTGTGTGTGTTTGTGTTTACACACATGCTTCGATTGCGCAAGGTTTGCAAAATTTGTCAGCGATTGTGCAGATGCTGCAACTGGCAATCAGTCAGCAAAATGCAACTTAATTGAATGCTTGCGGCAATCGCTTTACAAATGACCACCAAAGTCAACACAATTCACATTTCATTGTGGCTTTTCATATGTCAGTTACAAGCTGAAAATAATTGTAACAATTGAATGCAAGATAAACTAAAATTAAATGTTTAACTAAAAGAATAGATGTTTGTATAGTTATCAAACCATTACAGAACAATCATTTGATTCATATTTTTATTTGAAGTCTAAAAAAATTTTAGTGCGCAATTTATTTTAAAACTATTGTTTCATAGCAAACAGCTTTGCTTCGTTTGACTAGCATTCATTGGCCACTGTGTGTGTCAAAAATGGTGCTGCCACTGTTCAACACTAAAAACAACAGCCGCAAACTGTCATCAACTGTCAAGTACGCGCCATGTTTTTGCTCACGCACGCATTCGTGTAGAAAGAAGAAGCACGCGCCACTGAAGTTAAGTGGGCTAAAAAGCAAACAAATTGCATTTGTTGCAAAGCAAGCAACAACAAAGCCGCCAATATCAAAAAGACAATTAAAACGGCACCGGCCCCACCATCTGCTAAAGGTATTCAACAATAAAAAACGCAACTGTTTGCCGAACAGGCCGAGTGAACGCACGAAGAAGAAGCACGCCGCGCTACAATAACAGCGAGCGCAGAGAGAGGGTGAACAAGACGAGAAAAATTGCAACTAGACGCAGCAGCAGCAGCGCAGACTCGAGCACCAGCTGCCCCCCGCCGGACGCCGAGTGCCTGCGAATAACCAAAAAACCGCGTGGTTAGCTTGTTGTTGTTTTTATTTTGCAAATTTAATTAAATTTTTGTTTTTATAATTTTTTTTTTATAACTTGTGTTTCCTTGCAGCGTCAAGGATTTAAGTTGAGTTTAGGCTGATAAACAAGGATTCGCCATGGTGCCCATTGGAGCCGTGCACGGTGGCCATCCCGGCGTTGTGCATCAGCAGCAGCCGCAGCCGATGCCAACAGCGCCTAGCGGACCAAACACGCTGCAGCCGAGCTCCACCTCATCGACATCAGCGAACACAACGTCCAACAAGAGCTCGATGTCGGTTAAGCCCAATTACACGCTGAAATTTACGCTCGCCGGTCACACCAAGGCCGTCTCCGCGGTCAAGTTCAGTCCAAATGGCGAATGGTTAGCCAGCTCATGTAAGTTGGCCAAAAGCAAGAGAACAAGAGCAACTTAGCAATTAACATGTTTATTGGACTTTGCAGCTGCCGACAAACTCATAAAGATCTGGGGCGCCTACGACGGCAAATTTGAGAAGACCATATCTGGTCATAAGCTAGGCATCAGCGATGTGGCGTGGTCCTCGGATTCGCGTCTGCTGGTAAGCGGCAGCGATGACAAAACCCTCAAGGTCTGGGAGCTGAGCACCGGCAAGAGCCTGAAAACGCTGAAGGGCCACAGCAACTATGTGTTCTGCTGCAACTTTAATCCGCAGTCCAATTTGATTGTGTCGGGCAGCTTCGATGAGAGTGTACGCATTTGGGATGTGCGCACCGGCAAGTGCCTTAAGACGCTGCCAGCCCATTCGGATCCCGTTTCGGCAGTGCATTTCAATCGCGACGGCTCGCTGATTGTAAGCTCTAGCTATGATGGCCTGTGCCGCATTTGGGACACGGCTAGCGGCCAGTGCTTGAAGACGCTGATCGACGATGACAATCCGCCCGTTAGCTTTGTCAAATTCTCGCCCAACGGCAAATACATACTGGCCGCCACCCTGGACAACACGCTGAAGCTGTGGGACTACTCCAAGGGCAAATGCCTCAAGACCTATACGGGCCACAAGAACGAGAAGTATTGCATATTTGCCAATTTCTCTGTGACCGGTGGCAAGGTAAGTGCCCAAATTGATCTTGGCCCTAAATACAATCATTAATCGATGTTTTTGTGGCACAGTGGATTGTCAGCGGCAGCGAGGACAACATGGTCTACATATGGAATCTGCAGAGCAAAGAGGTAGTACAAAAGCTGCAGGGACACACGGATACCGTGCTCTGTACCGCCTGCCATCCCACAGAGAATATCATAGCCTCTGCTGCGCTGGAAAACGACAAGACCATAAAGCTTTGGAAGTCGGACACATAGAGCTGGTGGCAAATGCTTTCTGCTCCTGCACACACACACACACACATACAAAATCACACACATTTCTTTAATAATCTTATTTTAAAACAAATTACATTTAATTAACCTTTTTTTTGTTTAATTGATAAAAACAAAACAAAATTACTTTAAAAAAAAAACACTTCAGGCTTGCAGCAAAAGCAAAAAGAGAAAAACATTCTAAATAACAATCGCAAGTAATTGCAAAACAACTGCAACTATGTATATTTAAATATTTATTAGCTAATGTATTGGCCAGTAAACAAAACAATGAAAATCCTTCAATTTTTATACTTTATCACAATTAATGACTAAATTTAAGCAACAATCGAGACACACACACACAACACTACAAACGAAAAAAGAACAAGAAAAACAGGCGTGCAAGTGAATGTAAATGTAAAATAAAACAAAAAAAAAAATTAATTTAATCTCTCTAAATGCTTATTTAAATGTCTGCTTATCGATGATCTGGCAGAAGATATATGATTATATGTTTACATATAATATTATTTTTACTTATATGTTTATCTTTAAATTTAAAATTACAAATATAATGCATTTAATATATATATATATATATATATATACTGTAAACTGCAGCGCGCCATCGCTCAAAATTTCTTCCAGTGAAGATGAAACATGAAAATCAAAAAATTTAATAAAAATTTAAATATTTTTACAACAATCATTCACCAGCAGAAGATTGGCGGTGCCAGTGTTGATAAATTCGTGCAACTAGTGTTACATATCGTTGATGCGATACTTTCCATAATCAATTATCGATGGCTTTTGCAGCACTAACGAGCAGCCAGCTACCACCGCTAATAAATAATTTGGTTTAAGTGCATTTGGCATTCAATTTAACCCGTGTTTTGTGTTGTTTTCCCCACATTTAAATCAATATGGTAAGTCGAATAAAAATTGTTGCTGCTCATGCAGTTGCGAAGCAGTGCCAAGTATTTGCGTACGTTTGTTTATTTATTGTTGTTTATGCTCTTTCAGGCAGCTTACACCGAGGATCAGTTGGCTGGTGAGTGTGTGTGTGTGCCTTAATGTGTATATGTGTGTGTGTGTGTCACGGTTGTTTCAGTGTGCGTGTGGGTGTGGGTTTTGAAATGGGCGCAGAAGTTCAAAGTGCCAACTCAAAGCTTGGACAACAGTGAAAACGGCAAAAAAAAGAAATAAACGGAAAAACATAAAAACCGAACACAGACAGACAGATTTGTGTCTACGTTGTCAACATTTGCACGTCTCTTTTTATTTACGATTGCTTGTGTGTGTGTGTGTGTGTGTGTGTGTGTGTCTGTGTGTTACACATCTTTATATGCGGCGCATGAATCATTGATAAAGTAAACACACAAAGCGACGACGAGGGCAATGAAAGCAGCCATACGATCGCGTCAATGACTCACGCAACAAACGCGCGCAGCAAACGAATTTACAGTTAAAGAGCTTGAAGGATGACTAACTGACTGACTGCCTGGCTGACAGCTGCAGGACACCGGGGCAAACTGTCGCTAGCTCGTCTCAGCGCTGACTGCAACAGCTGCGACCGCAGTTGCAGTTGCAGTCGCAGCCGCAGTCGCTTGCATTGAACGGCAGCCGAAAAAAAAACCAAAACTTTTGGCCATAGCCCATGTTGGCCGACGGCTGCCATTTAAGGCGTCTTTCTGGGTCAACATGGGGCACATGGCCTCGGGCAGTCCGCCTGCTGCCGCCTCCCCGCCTGTGGCGAATTTTCTTTACGCAACTCGTTGCGAATGTACAATTTAGTTTTTGCTCTTTTGATAACTTAATCAAAATCAATTCAATTGCTTGTCGTTTGGCGATAAGCAGCAATCGCTGCTGTTGCTGTTGCTGTTGCTGTTGCTGTTGCTGTTGCTGTTGCTGCTGCTGCAGTGACGTCAGCTGACCGCATTGAACGTATTGATTTACCTGAACGCACGACGCAACATTCGTTCGACTGCGCTCAGGTATTGCCTAAAATGGACAAAATTCTGTTGTTGTTTTTGATGCCATTTTTGGCCTGTTGCAAGCGCGTGTTAACAACCAAAACCCAAACATACTTCGGCGAGATGTCGAAGATGAAATACTCTTGCCGGCATATTACAAATGCTAACATGGTATTCTGATTTTAGCCACATAATTAGCATAAATTGAATCACAATTATCCGTGTTGCAAGGAACCGATCTAATCAAAACCCCCAATTAAAAAAAGTCACATATAAATATTTAAAACTTTTATTATTTACTTTTAACAAGACTTTTCATTTAAAATGAAAAATAATGTCAATCAAAAATTAGCCAATAGATATTCTATTCTTATTCTATTGCATGTTAAACATTTATTTTGAAAAATCGTTAAAGGTGGTCTGAAATGTAATATGTTACCGTTAAAGTACAGTTACTAGATGTATAGAATCAGCCGCTTAGGAATTCGATTAACAGATCAGAAATTCCCGGCTAATAGAGATCCGTAACGATGTTCAACTGTGTATTAAAATGCATTTGATCAATCATTCATTATAATCAAAAAAGTTTTCTGTTCGATACAAGTATGCAATAATTATATTTTCTTATATTTTAGGCGTATTAGGAGCGTCTTTAAATTTTTGAAATGTAGTTGCTGAATTTTTGAATAGATTTTAAATCTTATTTGTGATTGCAATCTTACGTAAGAATAATAATTATTTATATTTCATAATTTACAAAAAAATAGTTGCTTTATAAAATCTTAAGCAAGACACTTATTTTCCAAATAATACAGACTTCTCTAATGAGACAATTGTTATACTCCCAGTAAGGGTATATTAAACAAAAACAAAAAAAAAAAAACAAAGTTGCTGCATGCTGTGCAATCTGTTGAAGCTTCGCACGAATCTGACTCAGTAGCAGGCAGTGCAGACAGGCAAACGGTCGAGATTCAATTTGAGCAACATGTATTATTACACGGCACATGTGAAGCCCACATTTACCACATTAGAAGGTTGGACATGGGACGGACATGGGTTGAAGTGGGAATAGGCAATAGTTCTAACTAAATTCTGTTTTACTTGGCTCCTTGCAGAGTTCCAGGAAGCGTTCAATCTGTTTGATAATCGCGGCGATGGCAAAATACAGCTGGGCCAAGTTGGCGAGTGCTTGCGCGCTTTGGGCCAGAATCCCACCGAATCGGACGTGAAAAAGTGCACGCATCAGCTGAAGCCTGACGAGCGCATCTCGTTCGAGGTATTTCTGCCCATCTATCAGGCCATCTCGAAGGCGCGCTCCGGCGACACGGCCGATGATTTTATTGAAGGTTTGCGTCACTTCGATAAGGATGCCAGCGGTTATATTTCGTCCGCTGAACTGCGCCATCTGTTGACCACACTGGGCGAGAAGCTGACCGACGAGGAGGTTGAGCAGCTCTTGGCCAACATGGAGGATCAGCAGGGCAACATCAATTATGAGGAGTTTGTGCGCATGGTCATGAGCGGCTAAGGCCAATGAGAGCTGCACCAACATCAACAACAATAACAATATTAATAGCAACAACAACAACAACAAGACTCACCTGCCATGCTAACTAGCCGTTCATTCCGACAAAACTCCAAGATTCCAAGATTCTTTTTGATTTCGCTCTTAGCCATTTTAAAATTTATATTTTGTTTTATATATATTTGCATTGCATTTCGGATGCGGTTTATTGGACACAGAATGGATAGAATTGAATTTATATAAAGACAACCAGACGAACCCTTACCGCGACCATCCCACGACTAACAACACCCCAATTTGATCACGTTACACACAACAAAATATTAACCGTTGTTTAATGCAGGGTAAAGCACATCCTCGGAGAGGTGGTCGTATCGTTAATTTTTTGCGTATTATTCTAAATGTATCGAGTTTATTATCCAAGAAAGGAAACAGAGAAAAACGTCAGATTCTTACATACACATACCTATAAAGGGACTCAAGTCTTCAACGAGTATCGTAACAAGTATTTCTAAATTAATGATTTGATATATGCGAGTTGAGCGTATAATTGAACTTTAATGCGCATTTTGAAGTTTTACATGTTTTTTTTTTTAAATAATTTAATAATGTATTTAATAAATAAAACGAATGGAAGTAGATCTTTTTACAAAAGAAATGTACTTAAAGTTATTAAAACATATGAAACCTCCAAATTATTGTTTTCTTACTAAACTTTACCAGTTCTGTGTGAATTGTCAGCAAGAACATTTTGAAGCGCAGTATTGTAGCAATGAGCTTAACGACGTGCACACAAAGCTTAGCGGCTAGTGTCAAAAACGCATGTACAAATTGTTAATACGATAAATATGCGAAAAATTTGCGTATTTCAGCAAAATAATAGCAGTAATGCTATTTGTGGTGGTTTAAAATTAATTAGCGTGGTGCAAGGCGTTTCAATTAATTCGGCCGGCTAAATTGTTATGGTATTTTCTTGGTGCTTGCTGTTTGGCCACACTTTTAAAGTTAGTTCATAGAAATAAACAAAAATGCATCATTTAGTTTAGGTTTAAAGCATTTTGAAACAGTGCTAAACAGCATTCCTTAAGTAGCGCCTAGCGTTGTGTTCAGTTACATCTTGTTTCTGCCATGTCGAAAGCTGAGGGCGTGGTCGCCACTCTGCCGGGCGGTGGTGAACCCAGTTCGCCAGTGCAAAAGGTCTGGAAGCTAGAACGTGAGTAATATGAATGAGTGTACGCAGATTTGATCGAATGATTAACGATGTGTCAGTGTATAAAATACAATTGGACGCTCCGGCCCCGCATCCTGTGCACTGCCAGCGCACACTGCCGCTGCCGCCGGCCAACAGCACCGCCGACGCCCTCGAATTGAACAACCAGGCGGTGCAGCTGTATGGCAGCGAATATCATGGCGTGATGGGTCACTTGGAGGCCGAGCAGCTCCTGGCCAGCGCAAGCGATGGCAGCTATCTGCTGCGACGCAGCCCCAAAGCGGATGGCTACCACACGCTAAGCGTGCGATTCAACAAGCTCACAAAACACTATAAGGTCTTCTATATGCGTGGCCAGGGACATTATCTGCGGGAGCAGGACAAACACTACGATACGGTGCATGAGTTGGTCGCCGACGGGCTGATCAACTTTCACATGCAGATGCACGCCAGCCGCATCATACAGCAGATCAATCAGCAAACCAAAAACTGTTACCAGCAGAGTCCCTACATGACGCTGAATCGTCGCAAGCTGCGTGCGCTCTCCAAAGAGCTGGGCAAGGCAACGGGCACGGCCTCGGCTGCGAACAAGCCGGATGTTTTTGATGCTGTGACGGCAAGTGCAGTGCCGGTGCAGGACAGCCAGGATGGCCAAGCTAGCCTGCAAACGGCGCAGCAGCCGCCCGTTGATCCTATGCCGCTGGTGTACGAGAAGCCGCACAATTTCAAGGTGCACACGTTCAAGGGGCTCAACTGGTGTGAGTTTTGCGCCAACTTTCTGTGGGGCTTCACCGCGCAGGGCGTCAAGTGCGATGCCTGCGGCTTTATGGCGCACAACAAGTGCTCGGAGCTGGTGCCGCCCAAGTGTGTACCCGATTTGAAGTGCATCCGCGGCGTCTTTGGCACCGATCTGACCACCATGGTCCAGCTGCATCAGTGCAGCATACCGTTTGTGGTGCGTCGCTGCGTGGAGGAGGTGGAGGCGCGCGGCATGCTCCAGGAGGGCATCTATCGTGTCTCTGGCTTCGCCGATGAGATCGATGCCCTCAAATTGGCGCTCGATCGCGATGGCGACAAAACGGACATGTCCGAGGCGGCCTACGGCAATGTCAATGTCATTGCCGGCACTCTGAAGCTCTATCTGCGCCTGCTGCCCGTGCCGCTTATAACGTTCCAGGCGTATCCCAGCTTTATGGCTGCGTGTCGTGAGTAGCCTTCAACTGGGTCCAATTAAATGATTTGTTTTTAATTTCAAGTCTTTGCCCTCTCTTGTTTGCAGGCAACGTGAAAGCAACGGATCAGCTGCCGCTTATGGCGGATGCAGTGCGTCGCCTGCCGCCTGCCCACTACAGCTGCCTGCGGTACATGCTGGAGCATCTCAAGCGGTAAGTGCCTTCGTGCCCACTTGGGACATGGTCCTTACGAACAATTGTTTTTCACAGCGTTGCCTCACATTATGCCGTCAATAAAATGAACGAGCACAATTTGGCGACTGTGTTTGCGCCCACGCTGATTGCCACGCCCCAGCATATGACGAATCTCACGGAGGAGATATTCATGCTCTCCTCGCTGATAACCCATTGTGAGACCATCTTTGCCAGCTCCAAACAATAACATTGCCCAGCGAGCGAGATAGCTATACCAATCTCTGTTCCTCTCTTTCTCTCTTTTTCGTTTCTTCTATCTCTTTTCAAATCATTTTCTTTCATCGATGCAATTTAAATCCTTAATAATTTTACATTTTAGCCATTTATTTATTTATATTATATTAAATTCATTTTGCCGCATCTTTGATGCACTCACCAAAAATCTTTAGGATATTACAATGAAATTTTTTATATTTATTATTATTATTATTTGAGTACATACGATTATAATATTATTATTGTCGAGCCTTCCAAATATCGTATATTGAGTATATAGTTTTTAAATCACTTAGAAATTAGCATTAAATGTTGTAAGATTAACGTACGAATTTACCTACAATTTTTTGGAAAAATTTTGAAATGCGTTTAGCGTAGAACGATAAATCATAAATAAACATATTTATTTTAAATTAAAAAAAAAACACAACAATTTACTATGCTCTTAAAAACTTGAAAGTTATGATAGGACTTTTTCTGAGAAGTTAACACACCTGTTAAGAACCATTGCAGAGAGAGATTATTGATGTGATTTACGAACTACATTTTTGAAACATATTTTGTTTATTTTATATACTCTATATACTTACCTAGAATATGATTGGCGTAGGTATAAGTATTCTTTTAAAAATTGATTCTTTTAAAAATTTCGAATATCGAAATAAGGGTTTTTACCTAATTCTGGAATGGTTACATATTTTCCCCTCCACAAATCAAGACAAATATTTCGTATTGTAAAGTTTCCGAAATCTCTAGAAAACCTTCCAACTTAACTAATAATCATGTTTGATAGATAAATGTATCTAAAATTTCAACTTTTTTCAAAACGTAATTTTTTAAAAATAATAATTTTTTTCTTTTTACCAGAAACCATGCAAAAGCTTAAAAGTGATGTGGAAAATATTTAATTCCGAAATTTAAATAGTTCGTATTGGATTGCTTGCAGAGTAACTTTCGATTCAAATGCCAGTCTTTACAATTTATCGAGCTTCTTCTCTTCTATTCATTACTTTATCAAAATTTGTTTTGCATGTACAAACTTTTAACACAGACTTTGAGAAAAATACTTGACAAAAATAAAAAAAACAGACACACATAGTACACGGACACAAACGTAATAGCGAAAAAGAGTAAGGAACATAAAAAGCTGTTAAAAATGAACGTACCACCGGACTTCGGACTAGATACTCCCAACCAGGTGGTGAGCCATTTCTGGACAGTTCCCGAGCTGCTCTCGGTGCTGCCCATGGTGGTCAATATGCGAAATACGTTTCAGTTGTTTGCGCTGCCCGTCGGCAGCTGTTCCATGGACATACTGAAGGTGTCCGAGTGCCTGCGGGCGATGGGCCTCCACTTTCCGGAGTCCCGGCTGAAGACGTGCCTGGTGCAGCGACTGCTCAACTTTCCGCAGGCGAAGCCGCCGACGCGTGTCAGCTTTGAGCTGGTGCTGAGCATCTACTGTGAACTGGCCCGGGCAGAGGATATGCCCAGTGCGGCGATGATGATAAACGGATTGCGGTGCTGCGACGCCAACGGGTCTGGCCTCTTGCCGTACGCCCAGCTGCGGAGGATGCTGACCACGGTTGGCGAGCGGTTGAACGATGCGGAGGCATCCGCTCTGCTCGACAGCATGAGGGACGACAGCGGCAACGTGAACTACATTGCTCTAATGGAGACCATGTTCGCCAGCGACAGCGAGGCCACCGCCAAGATCCAGCAAGCCAGCATCTACCTAGAGGCACTCGGCAAGAATGCCGGCCACATGGACATGAATAAGCGTGATGAATTCATTTTAGCATTGCGCAACATGGATCCCAACAAAAGTGGCTTCATTGCCTCCGATCGAATGCTGAAGCTGTTAAACAGCACCGGCGACAGCTTCAGCAGCGGCGAACTGGCGGCCCTCACTCGGAACATGACCAACTCGAAGAGGCAAATCGATTACCAGCGGTTCCTGCGGCTCATTATGAACGAGTAAGTTCTTGCCTTCGGATGAGACATCATAAATTTGCAGGGATGAAACGTTCAGTCAATATTCTCTGAAAATTATAATATAAAACAAAACGTTCTCTCAGTTTACTTACGACACAACTGGTGATTTTGGCGTCTACTAATCTATTAAGTTAAACAAATTTGTAGTTATAATAGCAATCTGTTTTAGGGTTAATCAATTCAAATATTTAAATTATATTTATTATTATTAACATTATTATTTGAAATAACACTCGAATTGGTGCTAAAATTCAAAAATGTCAATAAACTCACGATAACATAACATTTCAATAGCATTAAGTAAATTATCGAATCAGAGCTTAATTTTATCGATTACTGAGTTCACAATTTGCGTGTCATAGCACCCAGTGTGTCGAAGTCATTGCCTTGCACAGCGCCATCTAGGTGTCATTAAGGCACGCGTATAACAGTTACTGCGACTGACAAACATAATAAAGTCTGGCAGCGCTTTGCCTAACGGTTTTTTTCTTAATCCTACTTTTGTTAAAGAGGGAAATTTGTAAATATCCGATTCTTAGATGACCCCATATTTTTTTAATGCCGATCGATGGAGTTGGTCCTTGCGAGTCGAACGCACCGAGAAGGACATCGCAAGGACATCGCCGAGTTAGAGCTATTTTTCTGAAAAGGACATTATTTTCAAAGCCATATCTCGGGCATATCCATAGGGATCCTATAATGATGTACCTTTTTGAACTCACAGGAAGCAGGACTATCGATTGTCATTCAAGGATTTTCACGATTCCTTGGAAAATATTGGCCAATACTTTTATAAGGGGGTAGGTCAAAAATTTGGTAAGAACCGAAAAAATCGTCCTTAACTCGGCCATTTGAAGGACTTTCGGGATGTCCTTTGGCCATCAGACAGCTCATTGTCTGCCAATTCAGAATAAACAATAAAAAGGCCGTAAATCCTTACAGGAGCAAAGATAAAATAGCATTTTTGAAAGCAAAAAACCAGCCATAACACGGCCGTATCCTTACAGATCCTTGTGAGTCCTGCGTCAAACAACTTGTGTTGATCAGGGCTATCAAATGGCCAAAGGACATCAAAATCGGCCCGTTAGTTTCCAAGATATTAAGGATTTTGTGTTTTTGGCTAATTTCCTTGCGTTCCACGTGACTGAAAATTTACAAGTATCCGATTCTTAGATGACCCTATTTTTTTTTAATGCCGATCGAAGGAGTAGGTCCTTGCGAATCTAACGCACCGAGTCGATTGAAAATGTGCAAGGATATGGCCGAGTTAGAGCTATTTTTCTGAAAAGGACATTCTTTTTATTGCCATATCTGGGCCATATCCTTAAGGATCCTAGAATGACACACCTTTCTAAACGCGCAGAAGGCAGGACTATTGATTGGCATTCAAGGATTGTCAGGATTCCACCGAAAATATTGGCCAAAATTTTTATAAGGGGGTAGGTCGGAAAATATGCTAAAAACCAAAAAAACGTCCTTAACTTGGCCAATTTAAGGACTATCGCGATGTCCTTTGGCAAGCAGATAGTACTTCTCCCGGCAATTCGGAATATGCAGTAAAAAGGATAAAAATCCTTACAGGAGCAAAGATAAAATGACATTCTTATAAACAAAAAACTAGTCATAGCTCGGCAGTATCCTTTCGGATCCTTGCGAGTCCTGCGTCAAACAGCTTGTATTGACGACGGCTATCAACTGGCCAAAGGACATTTAAATCGTCCTGTTAGTTTCCGAGATATCAAGGATTTTGTGTTATTGGCAAATTTCCTTGCGTTCCACGTGACTGAAAATTTACAAGTATCCGATTCTTAGACGACCCCATAATTTTTTAATGCCGATCGATGGAGTTGGTCCTTGCGAGTCGAACGCAGCGAGTCGTTTGAAAATACGCAAGGATATGGCCGAGTTAGAGCTATTTTTCTAAAAAGGATATTCCTTTTTTGGCCATATCTCGGCCATATCCTAAAGGATCCTGAAGAGAGGTACCTTTTTGAGCTCACAGGAAGCAGGACTATCGATGGGCATTTGCACAAAAGCATTAAGCCCGCTTAAAGGAATGATGGACATGTGAATATGTTGATTATGCGTTTATTAAAAATATTACATTCTTGAATCTTAGGGGCTACGCTTTTAAAATATCAGATGGATTATACAAATTCTTTAGGGTCTTCAAATGAAGACAATTAATTGGTTGTGGATTTGATTAAGTACGATAATAAATAGTTTAAATCTATGCAAAAAAAAAATTGTTTTTGTTTGCTTATTTATGTTTTGGTTGTGCTTGTGTCTAAAGTACAATGGGGCTGGATGGGGAGTTGGGCAACTGGGGAGTTGTGGAGCTGGGCACCGTTTAGTTTGGCATGTGGTAGCTGTCTGGCGGGGACAGGTGGCGTCAGGCATCGTCGCTGGAGGCGAGGCTGCCGCCGCTCGATGTTAGCTCCATTTTGATGGGCGGCGGCGCTGTTGCCGCCGTTTGTTGCAGTTGCAGCATTTGATGCCCGCTGCTGCTGCTGTTGTTGTTGTTGCGCTCCTCGCTTTTGAGCATATCACACTGGGCCTGCGCCTGAGCCTGAGCCTGCGCCTGTGCCGCAAAGCTGCGCACCTGCAAAAAGAGGCCGCCGTTGTTGAGGAGTCGCGCCTGATGCTCCTGGGCCTTGGCTCGCAGGCAGGCAATCGAGTTGTTCCTGCAAAGAGACGACGACGACAACAGCAGCTTAAATCGAATCCGAGGCCAGGGTTCGGTCTGCGCGTGCAACCCACCTGAACGCATCCGGATCGTGCTCCATTAACGCGGCGGCTGCCGCAGCGGCGGACAAGTGATGCGCATGCAGCGCCGGATGCGGCAGCGCGACGGGCGTCGCCTGCTGTTGAGCGGCTGCAGCGGCCGCTGCCACCGCCGTGTTCATGATCAAATGGAAGTCCTTGCTGGAGGCGGCCGCGCCAGCGCCCGCTGCATTCGCCGCGTCCAGCAGCGGATGATAGCTGGGCGTGGCCGTTGCATAAAGCTGCGCCGGCGGCTGCTGCTGATGATGCTGATGCTGTTGTTGTTGTTGTTGTTGTTGTTGTTGTTGTTGTTGTTGTTGTTGTTGGAGCAACTGCGTCTGCTGCGGCGAGGGTGAGCTGAGCTCGATGTGCGGCGAGCCGGAGCTGTTGGTGGTGGCGCCCGTGGGCGTGGTGGCCGCCGAGGAGGCAGCCGCATAGCCGCTGCTGCCGTGCGGCGTCGTCGACGTCGGCGGCACCGTCGAAGCGTTCGTCGGACAGCTGCTCGGCGCCGGACTGACCACATTCAGCGATTCCGTGGACGAGCTCAGCGCCCGCGAATGCGAACGCAGCTCATCCGAGTGCGCCGACTTCGAGCCGGCCGAGTCCTCGTGGTCGCTGACGCCGGAGTCGTCCTTGAGCGCCGATTGTGCTTCAATCGATTTGCGGTGCATGCCTGACGACAGAGAGAAAGAGAGAGATAGAGAGAGAGAGAGAGGAAGCTTTTCAGTATTTGAATATACATTTTCGCTTAAATGAGTTGGGCATATATGGAATATGAAATGGAATCCTATTGACCCTAAACTCAGCCTAATCCTTTCTAAACATTTTAGAAATCTCGTTTTGAAAGCTGCTCAATAAGTTCCCAAGACCTTTGGATTGATGAAGCCTAATCAAAAATCGATTAAATAAATTGAAGATACAGTTTAAAACTTACGAAAGCTAGTTAATCGGCGAGCGTCATAAAAGATTTGTGAATTAGATTTCCTTTCCTAATTCATTGGCACAACAGTAGCCTACGAATCTGAACATTTGACCTGTCGAACTATGTTCCCTGCAATGCTAATTTGTTTTCAAATTCCATAACTGTTCAGACGTTCCTCAAAATTCAAAAAAATTGTTAGTTATTGTTTTGATATTTATTTTTCTTAAAATTTGAAAACGAAAAATAGAAATAAAAAGCAAATTTTCTTTCCTAAATTTGATTAAATGAATCTCTTGCTACAGGGATCAACTGCCCTATTCCTCAATTGAAAATGTATGCAATGGCCTCTTTTGGGCAAGAGCCCGACGAAGAGAAGAGTGGCAGTGAGATGGACCCGGAAGAATTGAATATTTGGCTAAGCGCATTAGTTTATAAATAATAACACGCACACATGTACAATTTCCCAATAGCCAGTAAGATCTAAAAGGTTTTCAAAGGAGAATCAGACTAAAACTGACTGTATTTTATTTCGTTTAGATTTAATAATAATTGCAAGAATCCTCAGGCAAAATCGAATTTTAAAATAGTGTTGATAATAAGCAATGCATAAAAAAACTGCTATTGTTTTCAACTGGAAGGTAAAAAGCTGCTCTTAAAGAGCTTTAACTGAAATTATTAAAGCTGTGCTTTAACTTAAAGCTCGCCAAATTTGCACCCATGAGACTATGAAAAGCTTTAAGTGAAAGTATCTAATAGCTTGTGCTTTCACTAAAATTAATCTAAAGCTTGACTTTCGCTTACATCCAGTGTCATTGCAGGCTTAAAATTAACTAGCAGATGGTCGCAGAATCGTATCGTATCGAAGAACTCAACTCGTTTATTTGACTCGACATATGCTGAAGAGCTGTCATATTTGGCCTAATCCCCATGGAGAGATCCACTGCAGACTCATTGAGAAGCGTTTTGCTGTCAGTATTTGAGGCATATTACTTGGTTGGGCTCTCGCCAATTGCCAACTAATTTGACAAACACGTACTTAATTAAAAAATGCCCGGATCTAACCTCAAAGCTGAGCCGTTAAGCCACTTAAGGCGCGGCCGCGGGTCTACTATGGGAATTAATTTGCGAAACACCCAAAGCATTATGCGAGCTGATCGGGTGGAGGGGGGTTGGGCGGAGGGGGTCGGTTGAAGGGAACAAGTGCCAATAAAATCTGCCCCTTTCCACTGGCAGCGTTTCTCACAATGCGAATAGATAAACGATAAATGCCAAATAAAAGCAAAGACCACCCCTCACCCCTTCCACCCCCCTTGAGCGAGAGAGAGAGAGACACCCCTCGCGTGCACCCTTCGCCCTTTTGCAGGGCGTCGTGTGTGCATTTTGCATTTATTAAGCGATTATTAACAAATAAATGCCAAAACGCAAGTCAAAACCAACCCCCGAGCACTTGTTAAATGCTGCGGTGCCCCGTACCACCACCCACCCCCCTGCCCCCTGACCCATCCGCCGCGTGGACTGCGCTAATCCGCAAAGTCATTTGAGGCTGAAGCCGGCACCAAAGAAATGTGTGCAACATCTGACGACAAAAAGGACGCGGATATGAATGTCGATTGAGGACGAGGACGAGGACGAGGACGAGGACGAGGACGAGGATGTGGCAAAGATGCGTTCCGACCCGGGCGACATGCACGCCAAATATGCTCACAATTTCGATTTTGACTGGCCTGAAGGACATCTAAAGTTCGGCGGTACGTATATCATTTTATAATCCCCAAGCTGCTGTCCTTTGTCTCGCTCAAAATTCAATTAAAGTTGCCTCAATGCAACGCGACTTATGGGACAGGCGGACAGAGGGGTGGCGATGGGTCTCTGATTCGCCTGACTGAGTCTCACTTTGTGTGTGTGTGTGTGTGTGTGTGTGTGGGTGGGTGCTTGCGGGTGTGTATGTGGAAAGGCTTGTTAGGCATAGTTGATAGTTCGATATGATTGTTGCATTTACATTTCTGCTCCATACCTAGTAGCCAGGGCGCCACCGCATCGTTATCCTTGGCCGATTTGAGTATCGTCTCTGGCAGCGGCAGCGAGTGCCTGACCATAGCTCCATATAGCCCATATTCGGCCATTATGGTGCTGCCGCCCCAAACCTTTTCCGTTTTACGCCATTTGGCCCGGCGATTCTGGAACCACACCTGCAAAGGTAAAAAAAAATAGATAGCTCTGATTGAATAAATATAATATTCATGGAAAGTTTCAAAATATGTGAATATGATATTTCTTGCCTCCTTTTAATATAAATTATTATTTATTTAAATTTTGTTTTTGAATTGAAGACAAATATTTGAAATTTAATACAAATCTTTACTATGTGGTATATATAGAAAATGAATTTATTTATCATCAATTTAAGATTTTTGATTTTTAAACTTTAAGGCACTATCCCAACTGAGTAAGTTGCCGCTATTTGAAGCGCACATAATATCTGGCACAGTAATCGGCGCATATGGCGTGGGCCACATTGGCCATTGGCCATTGGCCGTTTGAAGTGGAGGCGCCTCCCGATGTTGCAGCTGCTGCTTTTGTAAATGTGATGCAAATTGCAAATTATTAAATAAAAAACTCATTGAAATTGAAAAAATGTTAATGTAAATGTATGCGAAATGCAAATACACTCGGACCGTAAAGGCTTTTAGCACCCACATGAAAGGCGGCCGATGACAACATGAGCCAGAGAGAGAGAGAGAGAGAGAGAGAGAGAGAGAGAGAGAGAAAGAGAGAGAGAAAAAAGGAGAGAGGACTGTTTGGCAACTGTGTTCACACATAATAGCAAATAATATACATATTCGCATATAAGTGACCAAATTAGATTATCTTCCAAAACATTAAACCGATTTTCATGCAACAACAGCGGCAACAACAATGAGTGGCAGGGCCTGACAATAGTAAGAAAACATTAAATGTTGATCACAAAAGCGACCGGCAACAACAACAACAACAGCAACAACAATAACAACGGTAACAACAACAACTGTCACAATAAAAGGATTTGCCACACGAAAAGGATGAGCAAGGACGAGTCACTGAACGAACCACTCTATATGCATAGCGACGAGCCAGAGTCAAGCCAAAGGATTTAACTTTGACTTAGCAACCCTCGCAGGCAGCAGCCAGCGCACAGGACCTCGTCCACCCCACTGTGGTCCTGGCAAGGACCGAAAAAGAAGTCATCATTTTTCTGGTCCATCAAATCGTTTAGTTCTGCTATTAGTCATGTGCGAGACACAAGCACCAAAGAGCGACAGATGGAACGGGTATCGGGAAGGGGGATGGGGAAAGATTGGAGTAGGGGGGGAGGAGGGAAAGCGAGGAGTATGAAGATTGCCCACTAAACTGAAATCGACGCAGGCGACGCGACTGAAGTGGCTACGACGACGGCGACCAGTGGAAAACAAAATGAAAATTTATAATAAAAAGCAAAATATGCAAAATAGGTTGGCATGCAAACTGGCACAGGGGCGGCGACCAGAGG
>SCDT01000493.1:0-15454 GCA_004143765.1 Drosophila melanica
CGGACAGACGGACAGACGGACAGACGGACAGACGGACAGCAAGACGGACATTGCACAAAACCAATATACTCTTTTCACTTTGTGAACGAGTATAAACAATAACAAAACGAACTCACAACAATAAATCAACAATAACAACAGCAAAACCCAGGGACAGTTATCGACCCACAGACTGCGAGGCCGGCGTTGAACAACGCCCCTAAACTGTCATTCATATGGCACACATTACGCATACGTCATGTGGTACGTAAATAAACTGCCAATATAACCGATAGATAAGCCCAGCTGGCCATAATTCTCATATCGATGAAATTGAATACGATTTTTACACGTGGCAGGTAGCCATAATTAAAGAATAGTCTTCAGCTTCGCAACTTCGCGTTCCAAAACTTATATACAAATTTTTGTTAGTTTTATTTCTTTGTAAGTCAATGTTGTTGAGTTGTGAGCCATTTGTCGGCTGAGTCATTGGAAATTTATTTCGCAACCAAGTATTCGTGTTAGTCACTTTTCCATTCATAATTTTTGCTAAACTTTTGTGTAGAATAAATGTATTTTTTTTAGAAAATTGCTAAAAAGAAATTTATTGTATAAAAAAAAGTTGTATACCTCTTAAATTTGTATATCCAGCTTTGTATAATTGTGTAAAATATTTAATAAATTTCTTTGCAAATACTTAAATCCAATAGAAAGGTCTCACAATATGCTCACAAAAGTCTTGGAATTATGAATTGATATCTATACCGATATGAAAACCTTGCATCTAAAATGATGTAATTGTAGCTCTTTTAAATGTAATTATTGCATTATAAAACATTGGCCATGGGTAGATTAGCTTAACTGTTATTTATTCTGATCAAGAATATAAGTACAGTAAAATTTTCCTAGCTGCCTGAAGTACTTTGCACTATACAAAAAAAAATATTTTATTTTTTTATCAAATTTTAGCATATTGCGGTTTTTATACAATAAATATATATATATATATAAATATGTATATATTTGTTTTTGTGGTCACAATATGTAAGTAAAAAATTTTCAACAAGCTTAGTTAAATACCAGTAAAAAAAATTGATATTAAATTTTCATAAATTTTTAATGGCTTGGATTAACGAAACACCAAATTTAACAAACAAAATTAATTCTTAATCCTGCCAAATGAACATTTCACGCAGCTATCTTGCGGATGAAGCTAATAACAATTAACTGTATCTATTTATTGTAGTTAAAACTATCTGTTACTCATCTCGGTTGCACAACTAGATTATACCCTTTTCAAAAGCACTTTGAGAGTGCAAGGTGCAGAAATCGTTTCGCATAATCGTACTACACAGTAGAGATTGCCGTTCATTCAGCTATTCAGGTGGCCAAGATAGATTCATTCATTCGCTGAAAATCGAATGGCGCGCAGAGATCAGCGTGAGTGCGCCCGGCAACTGCATATACCCAAGCCATTGATCAACCCTGGGCATATCAACAACAATCAGCAATCAATTTCCCCAAACAGTCGCCCCCACGACTGCGGCCAGTCCCCATCTGTCCCGTCTGTTTTGGGGCGTGCGCCGCTCCGTGATGCCAGCGATAAGCGGTCGACGTCCGTTCACGTTCCGCAGCGATAAGAGCGGGCCAGCTACCACCACGCCCCCCTCTGTGTGGGAGGTGACGGGAAGGTGGCTGACCATGCGGTGGCCAGCTGGTCAGCGTTATCTCTGCCTCAGGAGAGTCCGCAGACGGCAATCGGTGAGGCCTTTCACTGGACGCATCTGTCGGACGGACAACTGTGCCGAACGTCGGTCAAATTGTGAATAACGCAATAAGTTAATGCTCTCTTTCTTTGTTAGAGTCACCCTCTCACTCTCTCTCTTTCTCTTGATCTGGTTATCTATTTACGGGTGCTCTTCGTCCGCTGTTCACGTTGACTTCACGTGCCAATCAGCCGTAGAATATGCGACCTCGTCGTCACATACACATACATACACCAATCTGTCCGTCGTATTGGTCTAAAGAGGGCACCCCTCCACCTCCCCTTGTACCACATATGAATATTGTAGATTTATTACCATTCATATATATAAATAAATATGTGTGTGTGTGTATTTATAAATACATCTTCATCTTATTGTTGATGTTGTTTGTTGATTTCCCATTGCGTCTACTCACGATTTCCAATCTCTGTATAATAATGAGCAAGCTGATGATCATGATGATGACGTTGAGCTCAACTTATTGTTGACAACTACGTCGCGCGACGTCGGCGCCATAGGCAAAAAAAAAAAAAAAATTATAAAAAAAACACCCTCTTTAAGGCATTTGGTTGAACCGGTTCAGGGTCAGTCGCCTGCGTTGTCGCCGCGGTCGTCGCCTGCCCGTCCTGCCGCCACGGAAAACAACTTTCAAGTTCAGATGGAACCATTTGGCAGAGGCAGGAATTGGGCCAAGGTCGTCTCGGCCAGAATAATGCCGCGCACATTCAGTAGAATAGCAGGTAAAAGGGAATTCTCGAACCAAGGCAAACAACAACATCATCATCAATAAAATGATGTTGTTTTGGCAGCTGGGATTTACCTTGACGCCAGTTGGAAGCTCCAAACGAAGGGCACACCATTTGTTTAGCCTACGGTACAGTAAATACCCTGCTAATAAACAACTTTTTTATACGTATTTGTGAAGTTGGCTATTGTTAAAAAGTCAATATTTTTACCTACTTTACGAACTAATAATGTAAATCTCATAGGAAACTTACAGGTCTCAAAAGTATACACAGAGAGAAAATATCACATCATTTTGACTTGATTTCTCACTATTATTGAAATTACTGATTTTAAAATTCTTGATTTAAGTTGTTTCCAACTTATATCCAATATGTGTTTCACGAATCGCAAACTTAATTTTAGTCCGACTTTTATCTCTCTGTGTATACATTCCTAATGTAAATGGCCATGTCTGCCTGCCTGTCTGTCATATCGCCATGAATTTTTTAATATATGCCAGAATAATTCGAATCGAATCACTATACCATACTGCTGTATATAAAACTTTTTTAGCTTTTTTCACCATACTCACAATTGTAAGTGTCCCCACGCTGCTAATTAATAAGCTAAATATCGCCAACACCAAACTCATATATATATCTCTTTCTAGCAAATAAAGTCGATAACCCTACATGTATATCCAGTGTTGCAAAATAATTTATGTTATTTTTTATGAATTTCCAACTCTGCGGTTTTGTGTGGGTGTATGACAACTTCTCTTCTTCACAGTTTATGTCCAGTACACTGTGCAGAGTGCAAAGTACAGTCTGCATCCGATCGAAACGCAAATTAGTTAAACTTCTCAGCAGTGAATACTCTATTGAGATAGACATGTGCTTTGGCTAAACGCAACGCGTCGGTCGGCACGTAGGCCCCACCCAGTTAGGGGATTAGGGTGTTATTGTTCTTGTTGCTTTTTTTTTGGGCGGGCACAAACTAAATCAAATGTCATGGGCAATTATTCTCGAAAAACAGCACAAGGTTGTAAGCAACAAATGTGAAATGTAAATGTTGAAGATGACATGTAAATAATAAATATGTTGGTCACATTACAAAAGCGTCTAGCAAAGAATCGAGCAAAATTTAGCTAAATGGATCCACTGGCAACAGTGTTTGGCTCCAGGCCCAACTATTTGTGTTTGTTTACTTTAGGCGCGCAGCAAATTGATTTGTAGCGCTCATTTAATTTACAATTCCGCTAAACGAAATTTCATTTATTGTGGGCCCCAGGTATGATCCGCATGGTCATGAGGGTGTCGCCGGATTGTCACGAGTTTGTTGCTGGGCACGAGCATGACGTCATGAAGGCAAATTTCAAGCAGCTTTTTTTGCAGTATTTTTTCTTGTATTGCGGCGCGTGTGAAACAACGCAGCAAAATGACAAGTTCGGGGGTTTTACCCATTCACCAAATAGCCGCAGACTGAGAAAAATCATAAAACCAAAATAAATATAAATGAAAAGCGAAATGTGAATGAGTATTGAAAAAAAAAAATGAAAGTTGAACATTTTTTGATGTTGCCGTGCCGACATTTAGAAACCAAAGAAAATACATATGTATGTATGTACCAACAATTTTATTCAAACGGAGACTCGACAGGAAAGCTAATGGCAGCAGAATGAGCATTCGCCCCGTACATGTTCCGTTCCGCAGCTGACGTCATGCTCACCTGTGATTGACGTCCGAGCGGCGTCTTAGCGCGAAAATAGATGCAAACGGCCAGCACATAACATTCAACGCAGCTTGGGGTAAAAAGCAACAGAAGAAACAGAAAATACACAGTAAGCTTGAGCGAGGCATATGGCAGAGCCCTTGAACCGAAATACGTTGGCCCGGCGACGTCATTGGCAGCGCTGCTTCTTGCGTCTGACCTTTGGAGCAACAGGAGGAGCAGCGTGTGACGTCACTGAGTGCCTGCTACGTAACTGTTACAGCAGGTTACGTCAATGCGTACACACTCTCTTGCTCTCGCTCTCTATCTCTCTCTCCATGGCTTCGACTCTCTTGCGTGCGTTCTTATGCTCTAAGCGTTGGCGGCAGCGCCGGCCTACGTGCCCTGGAGCAGGAGCGTGGGCACATGGACCCTGTACACTGTTTATTGTGGGCGGACTGGAACTGGGCATTCTTGTAGTTTGCTACGTAGGCGGCCGCCAAATGCGTGTCAAGGCAAAGAGCGAACAAATCCCGCAAAACTGAACTTGAACTGACACCTGGAACCGGAATTTCTGCTAATTTTAGATGCCCTTCGTCAATGCTGATAAATCAACATGCACATTTATGTTGTATTTATATTTGTATGTATGTACATACGTTGTCTATTTATTTGCGTGTGCCACACCTCTAAAAATGGGGTAGACTTTAATTGCGTTTCGCACTTTACAATTAAAAAAAAAAAACCATCTGACTACACTCATTGCAGCATGAAGAGCCCATTTACACGCCCACCCAACATTATTATTGCACTTGAGTTCCGCACAAATTTTAATTCCGTTTCCAATAACAAACAAAACACGCAAACCATAACACCCACACACACACACACACATATAAGCGACCATAAATAGTGAAGCAAGCATGCCGCCTTCAACTGCTGTGCGCCGCACCTCGCGTCGCCGTATTCGCCCGCAGAGGCCCGTACTAGCTGGCTGACTGGCTGGCAAGTATCAACAAATGTTCACGTGAACATCATGAGGTCAACGCGTGATACACTGTATGATAATTCACACAGGCACACACACAAGCACACTCTCTCTCGCGCGTGTTTTGTATGGCGTGCTAGTTTTGAGTTTCGCTCTGGGCTGTCTGTTGTTTTTGTTGCGCAAGAGCGTCACAATAAAATAGTCACAGCTGTTCGATGGGGGCTCTCTCTCACTCTCTCTCTCTTTCTCAGTGCTCTGTGGATTGCTTAGTGGCACGAGCCCCTTTTTGCTTGCGTGAAACTGTTACGGTCTTTGCCAGCGTTGCCAAGCCAAAATGTCGACATTTAGCATTTAACTAGCGCTTGCTTGGCAAAGCGTGGGCATCATATTTACATTGTCTTTCACATTGCTTGCAATTTGCTTTGGAGCTGGCAACGCTGTGCGCTCAACTGGTGAGCGTAGGCCCCTCTTAACCCACCCCGTCACAGAGACTGGTTTCGCCCATCAATGAAATCTGTCTGCGTCTGGAGTTTTGCATGAGTTTATGTGTTAGCTGCCCCCTTGGCAGACAGTACAGCTAATGTTAATGCGCATGCAAATATATGCAGTGAAGTCGATATTAATGCTGATCCAATGTGTCGTCGTTTGTGCCGTCTGGGTAAAGCCGCTGACCAGTCCAAGCTGGAGCCTGTTCTTTTATTTTGAATACCCTGTAACCATTGAAAATACGGAAAACTGGGTATATTGGTTAAAGATAGATATCCATACCATGATTCTTGGCCTCTCTTTAGACTGTTTTTATCATGGCTCGATTTCGAAGAAAATATATGTACATACATATATATTCTTGTATAGGTATAGGCTTGTGATGATAAATAAAGAAGAAGCACTATGTTAGCTGATTTTAACGTGATTGTAGCTGTGTAGAGGATATCTTCTAGTAGTATATCCCCCCATTTATTTTTATACATAAAAGAAGAAGCACAGGATGAAAGTTTGATTAGAGGGTATCTTCTAGTGGGTATCTCCTCTATATGTGTATTTTTTCAGCCTGAGGCGCTTAATCACGAACTTCCGTAGCAACAAATGCGTCAGCCACAGCTTTGGCTTTGGCGGCTTCAATTGTGCGGCCAGGCCTCAGACACAACCATGGCTTTGGGGTGTGTCTGTGTGTGCCCCCCACAATATATATGTATGTATGTATGTTGTTTGCCCTTGCTGTGCACGCTCCATGTGCATGAACAGCGGCTATGAATAGATAGCCCCAATGGAATTTTGTGCTTTCCCCCGAACGCGCCCCGAGCCATTCAAACGCGAGGTAAACAGCTGATGACGTCCATGCGTTCGTTACGTGTTCTTTTCTCTCTCACTCTCTTTTTCCCTGTGACTGTTTAAAGTATATGTGTGTGCGTGTGTGTGTGTGTGCGTGCGTGTCGTCGTCGCTGCCTATGTAGTTCTTGCTAGTGGTTGAAGTGGGACTGCGTGGGCACAGACCTGACCTTTTGCTGCCAACATGGGCCCACGCCTTGGCCGAATGTCAGCGCGAACTTCGAAAAAATAGCAACCCACGTTGCCGATGCCTGAGGCCCCCAAACAAGTTAACACAGCCGGAATCGTGTCCTCGGCTTGGTTCGAATGCACTGACGACGTACGGATACGACACAACACAGGCCCCAGCAAGCAACCCGCAACCCGCCCCCTCAACGCTGTTAGAGTGCACAGCCCACTTACAAGTGATTACGTCGACAGCATGCGCTCCGCTCTCACACTCTCATAAGGTGTTGTGTGTGTATGTGTGCGCTGCGACTTCGGCTGCGACTGCGACTGCGATGGTCTGGTGGAAGCTCGCAGTCTGAATGTTGTTCATTCGTCTGTTGAATTCTGAACGCTACGGTTCGCTCGCTCGGGCAATCCAAGGCAGCCGCCTAAAGTTTAAATCCTAAAGAACAAGAAAAACCTATAAAAAGCCTAAACTCTTGTGTAAATCAAAAGCTTCAACAAAGATAAAGTGATAAGAAAATATATATATTTTTAAATAAACAGTACACAGACTCCAACGCTCCTGCAATCTTGTTGTGCAGGTGCCAAAAGACAGTGGAACAAGTACAAAGTGCACCAATTTAAAAAAAGAATAAATAAATAAACAACAACATTAAAATATATATTTAATGGATATGGATACATTGCTGCTACCATCGCCGCCTGCAACGCCCCCGCTGCGAGACAACAAAGTGGAAAACGTAAGTTCAAGTGACTCAGAGATTCAACAGAGATTGACCTACAAAGTGAATGCTTAAATGAGAATGTGGGCAGAGTGCAGTGTATACTAATTAAAATTAAATGCGAAAAATGCAGCTCGCACAGACACACATGCACATATATGTATATGTACATATCAGCGTGTATTCCCGCATTTTATTCGTGCCCCCAGACAGCGGAGACGCCTTCGCTTTTGACAAATCACGCAACAAAAAAAAATACAAGGCATGGCAAGGCAAACAATTAAGTGTCGTAGTGCTTGCTCGCTTGCACTCGCCGCATTTCTAAAAACAAAAGTCTCGCATCACTCTCGCACTAGTGTATCGCTATGCGATCACGCAGCGGGCACGCTTTCACGTGAACACCGCATGCACAGCGAGTGATACCAAACACACACACACGCTCACTTACTCACACGCAGGCACACATACAGACGGCACTAGGGCGAACATTGGACTCCACGGCAATGTGGAGTGTGTTTTTTTCTCTTCTTTTTGTTTTTATTGCGCTGAGAGCGCATCAAAGAGAGGGGCTCTCGTTAGCGACATGCTGACGTAGTCAGAGCACATTTGTTTGAGAGCATTTGTGTGTGTTAGAGGGTGTGTATGTGTGTTTGAAGGTGAGTTGCCAATTAGAAACACAAAAAAAAAAAATAAACAATGCCAAGCCCCAGACAGCGACAGGCAACGACGTCGACTGTGCAGCTCATATCAAATATGTCACATTTGTGGCTGTTCACTTATCTGGCGCGCAAACAAACAAACAAAACATACACCCGCACACCACACACACTTATCAGAGACAACGTGCCGAACCCATAAAAAAATAATAAAAACCACCTGAAGACAGCAGACAGCTCAACTTTTTGCTGCATGGTTTTAGGCTGCGCTTAAAAAATAAAAATAATAATAATAATAATTTCATGCCCACTTGAAATGGCTTTTAAGAGTTCAAAAAACTGCTATAAAAAGATAAAACAATTTTGTAACATTGCGACGTGCATTAACCCCAAATTTTGCGTGGGGGCCGCCGCTGCGGGTTAAGGTTAAAAGTGAATAGCCTTGTCCCTGTCCCTGTCGCTGTCGCTGTCAGCGTCGGCGTCGACGCCCGCGCACATAATTAGCAAGTTTATATTTTTATTTTTTGCACTCGCCCAAAAGTTATTGTAGGTCAATTCTGACAGGGCGAAAAAAGTGAATGCGTTTTGGGCATTGAACCCGCCCCAAGGTGTCGTTTAATGAACCCGTTGCTAATTGAATTCTCTTTCTCTTTATCATTTTTAGGCTGCCAAGGACAAACAACAGGTCAATGAGAATTTGCTAAAGGCCAAACTGAAGCTGGTGGCAAACCAAAAGCAACACAAAAATGGCAGCGGCATCATAACGCCCAATCCGTCGGATACGGAGGATGATGCCCTGGATGTGGTGCCATGTAAAAAGGCGCGCCTGGAACAGCCGGCGGTTACATTGACGCCCCCGCCGGACAAACAGCAACAGCTAAAGCATGAACAGGATGTGGACCAGGACACGGATATGGATACGGATGCACTGGCGCCGGCTCAACGCGTTAGCGTCATAAAGCGCGTCAACAGCCAGGGCACAATCAGCCCATCCAACACGGAGAACAGCTCCAGATCCAGCTCCAGCTCGGAATTCAGCGCCAGCAACAGTTCCAGTTACTCCGGCCCCCACGGCACACCCATTACCGATGATTATCCCGAGGAGAACGTATGGCGCAATCTCAAATACAAAATGCATCGCACCCGAGCCGCCGAGGTGGCCACAACGCCAGCCACCAATCGCTTGACAGCGGCCGAGTCTGCGCCTGCACCTTCATCTACGCCAGCGCCCGTGTCCACGCCCACGTCCACGTCCACGCCCGCACCTGCACCCGCGCCTACTCCAGCTGCTGTTTATCAGCCCCCCAAAAACATCTATATGTCAGCGCCAGCTGCCGCCTCGCAGCTGCTGCTGCTCAGCACCGTTGTCACCCAGCCACAAACTCTATGCCCGCCCACATCGCCATCGCCATCGCCGGCGAGCAAGCGGATTAGCGCTGCGCAAGCGGCCGCCACGCGGAGTCGCATCTACGAGTGCAGCTTTCCGGAGTGCGGCAAGAACTACTTTAAGAGCAGCCATCTGAAGGCACATCAGCGAGTTCACACCGGCGAGCGTCCGTTCATCTGCAAGTGGGAGAACTGCGATAAGCGCTTCTCCCGCTCCGATGAGCTCTCCCGCCATAAGCGCACCCACACGGGCGAAAAGAAATTCCAGTGTGGCGTCTGCTCCAAGAAGTTCATGCGCAGCGATCATCTGTCCAAGCACGTGAAACGCCACAACAAAGACAAGGCAAACGGGGTTAATCGCAATGTGGCATTTGCCACAGCGGCCGCCGAGGCAGCTGCAACAGCAGCAGCAACAGCTGCCACGGTGGCAACAGCAACGCTCTGCGAGTCCACGCAGCAGCTGCGCGCGATTGCACCCGCCACGAGTCCAGCACAAATGCCCGCCACATTGTCGCCTCCCGCAAAAACAACAGCAAGCAGTTTGCACATTTACAGTGCGCAGGATTTGCTGCGGCTGCAGCAACAGGCGTCCACATTTGTGGGCACATTTGTGGCAGCTAGATAAATGGACCCAAGACCCAATCTCATCTGGACAGTATCACCACCAGCTCCAATCGGAAAGCTGGCGTAGACTTTAAGTTCTAGATTAAGAGCTGTTTCTTGTCATCGCTATTCAGATCCTTCTTGTATATCCCTATATATATATATGGGCCATGCATGAGCCATCGTGGTTTCAGTTCTTGCAAGCACACATTTTAGTTAAGCGCTCTTCTGATTATACCTAGTGGACACACACATATATATGCACCTATATATATACATATATATTTAGCTACAAAATCTGTGATATTTAAGTTTTCTTAACTCTTTTTCTATTGTACAATAATTATCTTTCGTAAACTTTCTAATAATCTATAGAACTCTATTTATTGCCACAATGTGAAAAGCAAGAAAACAAAATATACCTGGTATTATCCAAGGTAAAAATCTCAAGAAAAAACAAAAAACAAAAACAAAGAAAACCCAATGAGAAAATATATTTTCCATATGATCATTTAAATCAAGTGTATTAAATGGACGTGTTATTTGGGCAAGACATCTTTTTTATAGCCTTTTTAGAGGGAATCACTGCGGACAACTAAACAAGATTATAAACTATATAATCAAAATTCAAACGGAGTTAACCACAGTTTAAGTATATCTGCAAGGGTTTTATTATACGAAAATAAATGTTGTTTTCATTTGTTCACGCACATTTCTGGCTTCAAGTCATATACCCAACAGCGTGCTCAGCTCACAAACGACCCGTGGTTTGGATTGGGGCGAACAGGCCTGGCGCACGGCCATCTCCCAGGTGTCCAGTAGATGCGAAAGGGAATAGTTTTTGGGCAGCTTCGACATGCGCGCAATTAACGCCTGCTGCACGGTCTGAAGGAACGGCGTCGCCGAATATTCCTGCTCGGTGAGCGAGCAGTCTGGCGATTGCCACGGATACTCTTCGGGTACACTGACACTGACGGGCGGCACGCTGGGCAAACGCTTGTCGTCCAGGCAGCAAATCAAACGGATGGCCTTGTTATTGTTCTGTGCGGTCGTGTCCAGCTTGACTTTGAACTTGGTGTCGAGACGTGCTATCTCGCCTTGAAGCACATGCGGCACCTCCTGATCGAATGGCGAGGACTTTTCATCAAGGCGCGGATTCTTGGCTGGCTTTGGAGCACATATATCGGTGCCAAAGAGTAGCTCCAAACTGGGCCGGAACGTGCGGTGCAACGTATGATTGGCCAAAGGACTCTGCAGCGTTGTGTTTATCACTTCCAGCAGCGGATTCGAGGATTTCTGTGGAGTGACAAAAATGATTGAGACTTTTCTGTCGCTGGAAACCTTTTAAAAAGACCTACGCCAAATTGTTGACCCGAGTAGGAGACGAGATCCATCTTTTCTAGCGCCTTCTCACACTTGAGCAGCGTATCCAGCTGTACACGCTGCGTGGGATTGCAAAGGATTTCCAACAACTTGCTCATCTTGGTCATCTTTTCGACATCTGCAAGTAGAAAGATATACAATTGAATTGGTTTGTGGAATGGACAATGTGCAAGCGGATCACTTACTAGTGCCATCGTTGCTAATCTTGCCCAGCATACGCTTGAGTGGCTCAATGTATTTGGTCAGCTGTTTGTACTTTTCCCTATAAAGCGCCTCCTCCTGCGGATTAAATGGGCTATTCCCTGTAACTTGGCCGGGTGTATTGATCGATGCGCTAGGCGACTGCTGGCGTATGTTGCGCTGCGTATTCTGCATCATCATTTGCGGACTGGATTGGGGCACCAGCGCGGGGCTGGGTATCATCTGTGGTGTGGGCATCTGTGGTGTTGGCGGTTGCTGGGTGGGCGTCTGATTACCTACCAGTTGTTGCTGCTGCTGCTGCTGTTGTTGTTGCTGCTGCTGTTGTTGTTGTTGCTGTTGTTGTTGCTGCTGTTGTTGCTGCTGTTGTTGTTGCTGCTGCTGCTGCTGTTGAAGTTGCTGCAGTTGTTGCTGCTGTTGCAATTGCTGTGCATCCGCTGGAGAGGGACTGGGACTGGGACGCATAAAAGGCTGCTGCGGCTGTTGTTGGCCGCCGACAACGCCGCCACGATTAACCGAAAACATTTGGCCCGCCTGTCCCATGCCCATATTTGGCTTTTGCTGCATATTTGGTGGCATATTGACATTCATGCCGCCCAGCTGATTCATTGCGCCGCCCTGTTGCACCGCATTGGGCGGCAAGTTACCAGGTCCACCCACCTGCTGCTGTCCAGCCGCGCCGCCGACGACATTATGCTGCTGCTGTTGCATATTTGACGCCAAGCCCTGCATGCCTGGATTGAGACGCATCATCGGATTGTTCATGCCCATCTGTAATAATAAAATCCCATGTTAGGGATAAATTTATAGTTTAGCAAATGCAACCGCTCACCACCATGGGCGACATTTGATTGGGCATGCCTCCGGCTGAACCGCCTGTTGGGCCACTATTCGGTCCCGGGCCAACCATTTGATTTGGCATGCCGCCCGCATTGCCCACAATTTGGCCCTGGCCCTGCACCACAGCTGGTCCCATTGCATTTAGCTGCATGCCGCCAGAGCCACCGGGCCCATTACCGCCAGCCATTTGCTGCACCTGTACCATTTGCTGTCCACCGCCGCCGCCAGCACCCATGGGCAACTGGCCGCGTATGTTTGGCATGGGTTGCATTTGCTGTTGGCCCGGTCGCTGCTGGTTTAGTGTTTGCAGCAAATTGGAGGCGGTGCCTGGTCCAACGGGACCGGTCATTTGATTTGGCACCGGCGCTCCGCCCATTGGCATCAGTTGCGGATTTCGATTACCCTGACTAGCTAGATTTTGCAGCGCGTCCAACGGATCTTGCATTATATTCTGTTGCCTCATCTCAGAGTTTGGCGGTGCCGGCGGCTGTTGTTGTTGTTGTTGTTGTTGCAACTGCTGTTGTTGTTGTTGCTGTTGCGCTTGGGATTTTCGCTGAGACATGTCCTTATAGTGCATAAAGAGTTTGGCCACTAGTCCCAGATACTCATCCTTGGTGCGTGACTTGCGAAATATGTGATTTTCCATCATGCTGGCGTTTTTGTTAGGCTCAGGTCCATTTTGGGGCAACATTTCGTGGCTGCCACAAACACAAAACGAAAACAAAAACCAATAACAGACAAAAAAAATTGCTAAAGGAGCTACTTACATTTTAGAAATGATATTTTGCCGGAAATTTTGATTCTGCCAATCTTCAGCCATTTTGGAAATAATCTATAAAACTTTGCGTTTATAACTTTAATATTACTTTAGCTCAAATTTAAACAATTTCTGTCTTGTCCAAGAAATTTTCGCGTTCCATGCAAGCCGATAGGTAATAGAGATTAATCGAATCGTTTCCAACAAGTTCAATTGAACATGTGCATAAAATTAAAATCGATAATGTGCGTCAAGTTAGCAACGGACAAATGCGTCGATTTTCGGAACTTGGTGCACGGGACGGAACCAGAAATTTATTTTGCGTTATTAATGTATGTCAGCACCAAATCGAATAAACTTAATGCAAGAAATTTGCAAATTGTCAGAACCCAATATCTAAACCCGATATTTTGCACATATTAAAAGCTTCACTGTAAAAGAAAGAGCATTGACTTACTAGAGAACTTAATTCTTTACAATTTTATATTTACGTTTGTTCGATATGTTGCTAAAATATATAAATAAATGCAAAACGTATTTCTGGTTCCGGCCCGTGAATCAAGTTCTAAAAATCGACGCTGTTTCTCCGTTGCTAACTTGACGCACATTAGATCGGTTCGATTCAAGTTTAGTCAGTGAATGTTATTGCGAATTCGAATATTTGTTACCAATTGGTATGAAATTATGCAATTACTGCAATAAATTATATAGATAGCGAATTGCGCTACAGCTGCGAACTGCGATTGAGAGGTCCAAAGGCTGCTCAACGCACTGCTCTGTTAAAAAAAACGCGATTTAAGAGAGTGAGACGTCACATCCATAATTTGTGCTCTGTCTACATTGTGTTGATACTGGCAACTGTTGGATTGCTAGTTTGTATATAAGCCGTTTTTGTGACGTCAGAATGAATGAGCGAACAGTTTTTTGCATAACTTCTGCTCTCTCAATCGTGTATGCTGCTGCTTACACATGCAAGCGTTTCAAATGAAATCAACCACTAAGGGAACAAGTCGTAGCAAAATTAGAACGCACAAGCAGTTCTGTAATTGGACCAGTTGGAAAATCTAGAGCAATGACAGAGATGTACATTAACGGCGTCAAAGATGAAGCTAATGTGCGCGAGCACGATAGTTTAGGTGACGCAAGGCTGACGATATCTGATAAATACAGATGGCAGTTATAACGACATTTTGTTCTATTTAACAGATGCTTCCGTACAGGAGCTCATCAGAGCCGCAGCGGAGGCGAGAAATCACGCCTACTGTCCGTATAGTAACTTTGCCGTTGGCGCTGCCATACGCACCAGCGACGGCTCCATCTACACGGGTTGCAACATCGAAAACGGCGCTTATGCCGCAAGCATATGCGCCGAACGCACAGCAGCGGTAAAGGCATTGAGGTGAGAAACGGTTGGCAAGGTGAAACATCTGCTTTATGAAGTATTTCCGTTCGTCTATCTTGGGGTTATTCGGGAAAAATTATTGTTCTATTATACTCAGAACCCATCGAAAACAAGAAAAATATAATATAACAGGCATGAGAAGCCATCTCCGATCCCATAGAGTATATATGTACATATATTCTTTATCAGACCGACGATCTGAATTGATTTAGCCCTGTCCGTTTGTTTGAACGCAGTGATCTCGTACACACACACAAGCGCTCTTTCTATTCGTAGTATTTTTCTTAGAATTTTACCTGCCGCTGTTGAGAGTGTTAAGATTTCGTTAAATTCAAGGATTGAACCTCTCTCTTCCTCTCTCTCTATATATATATTTTTCTGACACGCGATAAATGTTTTTTAAATGTAAAAAGGCTTTAATGTTTTTCAACTGTACGAGACATGCCCGAAGGTCCGTCCGTCCATCTTTTCGCGTGTCGTTATGAACGCGTCATTACGACAATTGGACCTAAAGTCTTGCAATTTAACTCCTGTATACCACGCACCAATAAAATTTATTTAAAATTTTTGAACCGTTTTCAGAAAATCGATTAGCAACACTCTTGATACCCAAGTTTTTTGAGCATATCTCACAGACTATAACAGCTAGTGATATCAAATGAAAGCTTACGTACACTCTTGTTTGTAGCATATATAGTATATAGTATAGATTAGAAATATTAAATTGTTTTAACACCGTAATCGAGCAGATAATTATCGCCCTTTGTATATGCTGTTCTACTGAAAATGAGTAAAACGGGTATAATGGTTGTGACACCTCCCCTAAAGTACATATATA
>SCDT01000493.1:15538-66016 GCA_004143765.1 Drosophila melanica
ATATATGTATATATATATATATATATATATACATATATATATATATATTCCTGTTATAAAACGGATTTTCCTTGTTTATATTTCAGCGAAGGCAAACGTGAGTTTGTGGCCTGCGCCGTGGTGGCACAGCAGGAAAACGGCTTCACAACGCCGTGTGGTGTCTGCCGTCAGTTTCTGTCAGAGTTTGCCACCAATGGCAAGGACATAGCGCTGTATGCCGCCAAACCGACCAACTTGCCGCTCCGTGTGCTCTGCACCAGTGTCTTGCAATTGCTGCCCAACGGTTTCAGTTTTCATAACGGCAAATAGATTGTGCACCTATGATCTCACCCATTAGCAATATTTTATGTGAATACCCCTCATTTGATTTGGTGCAACTGTAAAACAACTCCCCTTTATATACATAATACATAATATTTATATAAACAATCGTACAACCGTCCGCTTTCCCTCTCTCTAATCAATCGAGCGGCAACGCGGTCTTATCATGTCCACAGCTGTTAGCGGCTAGTCCAGCCCATAGCAGACTCTCAGCAAGAGCCGTCCACTTACCAACGGACGGTTGAAGGGGATACACGGAAACACGCACGGTTTTTTTTTTATATATTTTTTGATTTTCGTTGCTGTTTTCGTATGCGTACGTTATTTATAAATAACAAAAATCGGCCACACGCAACCACGTAAAATATAGAAATAATATGTCGCATCTGCTCGAGAGCCTGCACCAGCCAAAAATTGAGGAAACCGTCGTCCCATACGGCAATTTGGGTAAGTGCAGAAGCTGTTTAAATAAAGAACAACTTGCAGCGAGTGTGTCCTGTTTACACAGATGAAAGGGCCAAGGAGCTGCTATGCGAGGCTTTTATGGTGCGCCAACGCGCCTTTGCGCCATACAGCAATTTTAGAGTGGGCGCCGCTTTTCGTACCGCGGACAACGACAGCGACAATAAAATTTTCACCGGTTGCAACGTGGAAAATGCCGCCTTTACGCCGACATCGTGTGCCGAGCGCACGGCCCTGACCAAGGCCGTCAGTGAGGGCTATCAGCAGTTCACAAGCGGCGCTGTCGTCGCGTTCAAGCCAAACGAGTTCACCACGCCATGCGGCGTCTGCCGTCAGTTCATCAGGGAGTTTGCGGACAAGGATATACCCATATATATTGCACAGGCAATAGACGATCGCCAGCTCGACGAACCCTTTGCCAGCAACGATCCAGTCTTTTGCACATCCATCTTCAATCTGCTGCCGCACAGTTTTCACACGTACAGGAAAGTCTAGAGGCATTCGGAGGCGCTAACATAATCCAACATGTTTATTATGGACTTGATTTATCGTTATGATAGTTTGTATAATAAATACACTGGTTAACAAAACTGCTGCTTTAAAAAGAAAAATGTAAAAAGGGTATAAGGTATACATACATATATAGTTTTGGTCAGCATCATTGGCTGTTCGTCTGTTGTCTATAAGGGCTAGAGATTTCTATAAAGGCTCGTCCATGACAGGCGGTAAAAAAATGTATTTTACAAGATCGATTGCCAAAAATCGATAAAAAAAAGATCGATAAATAAGTAAAGAAATTATGAAGGAAATGTGCGGAAAATTAAAAAATTCAACAATCGACAACAAGCATAAAGTATTCTGAAGATTTGTTTTTCGATTCTATCTTGGGCTCAGGGTATTTTCTTGTCGGGCGTTATTTGCTTCGCTTTTTATATTTATAGTCTGCATACCGTGGTCTTATTATTATATATGTATATGAATGTGTGTACTACATTTTCCGCTCAAAATTTATTTAAGGGGATTCACAAATTTATGAACTCACAGCTGCACTAATTTGTGCACAAATTGCATCACGCTTTAATATAATAAACATAAACAATATTTTTGTTCACTGGTGTTATCAAATCCTTATCGTTAGCCGCTTGAAAGCAAACTCTGATTAGATTGATTACGCGTCACAACCCAACAAATAAATTAAGTATAAAATTAAAAAAAATTAAATTTTTAACACGCTTTTATAAATTTATATTTCTATTAAATAAAAAAACCTCTTCAAAAGGCAAACAATAAGTGATATAAAATTCAATGAACCTAACAATAACTTTTTGCGATGATCAAATATTTTTATAATATCAAATTGACATAAATATAAGCATTAAAACTGAAGAACTAGTTTATATACTGATGGACACTATATAAGATTTCAATAAAGTAAACTATATACAACAAAATACAAAAAAAATAATAATAAATAATCTAATACCAAAATGTGTATTTAAATTGAGGCTCAGTAAGCCATTGCTTGATGTCAAATTGATTGTCAGAAGGGATATTTACTTATTGCATTATTCGTCTCGTCAAAGACGGAGGTTGTAAAAAATTAAAAAAAAAAAAAAAACAAAATTGGATGTGTAGAAATTAAATGAAAAATGTCACAAAAACGTAAGGAACTAAAGAAGTGCATGAAACGCCTCGATGCCCTGCAAAATGAGCTCGTCAAACGGAAGGCTTGCAAACGGCTGAAGTGTTACATGGAGCAGTTGAAGGAACTGCAGCGTGAGGTGGACAAGCGTCAGCCAAGACGTTGTGGATATCCCGTTAGCGAGTCGCTAAAGTTGCCACATCCCGTCAAGCTGCACGAGTACACCATATCCTTTTCTCACCTGGGCAAGTGCCGGTACAGAAGTTTGCACCCCACCATTCCAACCTCCTCTCTCCCATCGCAGATAACTGTGGCCGGGAACTACTTGAGGACGCACTCAACGCACGCTGCTTTGCCTATGCGCCGTATAGCAATTTCAAGGTGGGTGCCGCATTCCGCTCAAAAAGCGGCAAGGTGTTCACCGGTTGCAATGTTGAGAACAGTGCCTTCACTCCCGGCTGTTGTGCCGAGCGTACCGCCCTGGTGAAGGGCATCAGCGAGGGCTGCAAGGTGTTCAATGCTGGCGCAGTGGTCGCCTACAATCCGTCCGGCTTCACGACGCCCTGCGGCGTTTGTCGGCAGTTCATACACGAATTTGCCAAAATGGATATACCCATCTATATAGCACAAGCGCCCCAGTCAAGCGCCAAATTGCCTGCATTCGAGGACGATGACGAGGTACTGGTGACATCCATTTACCATTTGTTGCCACACGCTTTTTCGGTATATAGATAGATAGTAAAAGTGCATTTTGTCAACTTTTTGAAATAAAAAAACTATATTTTTCTAAACGTATTTAAGCACCGAATTACCGGAGCCATATACACCGTACTCGCTATTTCGGGCGAATGGCGTAACTGGCTCGGATACCAGAATGGGCTTCACATCGGTTGTATCGTACTCTATATACTCCTTGTTCAGCTTGGGATCCACGTAGTTCTGACGCACCTCGGTCACCAGCCCGGTATGGGGTACACGTTTCAGCTGATTCTGATACTCCAGCCGACGTCGGGGGCAGTCGTGTGCGTTGTCCTCGTCGCAAATGACCTCGTCCGGCACACGGGAGACGTGTGTTGTCGTCGGGCCATGCTCGGCCCAGTTCCAAAAGGTTATGCTATCGTGTGCCGCAACGCTCGACTGCAGATCGCCTGGTGAATACTGCACATAGGACAGATTGTACGTGGTGGCCGACGGATCCAAATACTTGGTGTAACCAATTTTCGAACGATCTATCATTATCTTGCTGGCCGCCACGGGCGTCGGCATGTGTATCGGCAGCGGATCAGCTTCGAACGGCAGCTCAACAAATGTATACGTATCCTGGGACACGCTCGTCATCGGCTTTATTCGACGCTTAACAAAACGCAAGTTGCCCTCTTCGAAGCACTTCATGAACTGGGTCTTCATGTTCAGAGACGGATTACGCAAAATATTGGGATCACCATACTGATGTACGAGAAGTTAATGTTATTGGGGCTGTTATTCTTGAAGCAAACTTTGTCTCTTACCTTCCAAGTGTAATTGCTGCTGAATTCGGTGTGTTGCTTTTCGTTCAACAGTGGATCACGCACATAGATACCCTTGTTTGAGCATTCGGTTGGCGCGCTCAGCTTGGTGCCCAGTCGGGTGTCTGTAATGTGACGATGTCCGCGATATGTCGACGTACGCCAATCAGGTACCTTGTCGCTGGCCGGGCGCTTGCTATCAAAGCAACCAAACTCATCCATGATTTTAATAAAGTAAATCCAAAAATATCAACAAACTTTAAATATATATATAGAGAAAATTTTTGGCTTGTTTACACCGTCGATATGGCGAAAATTTCGAGCGCTGCTTGTTTTGGGTTACCCTGGCTACGGGTATGGCTTCTAAACAATATTTGATAATAACAAACTATTTGTGACAGGTTTTAAAGAGATTGTTGTATATAATTTTATATATTCAGAATTCAATGCTTATACAATTCAATTCTCATATAGTTATAAAGGAATGCTTGTATATATAAGCGATCTGTTTCACAAACAATTTCATATTAGATAATACATATACATACGATAAGCTTTAAATGCTAGCTAGACTTTACATATGCTATATATGTATACGTATACGCATATGCATTTAAATATTTATATGTAGATAATAAAGAGATAATAAAACTGTTTGCTTAGCAAAAACCAATTGATTTACTCCTTGGGGGGCCTTGGCTATTAAAAAATGGTGTGTAAACAATGTGCAGATGAATATGCCAAGCTCTACGGCGTTCAGGCAATTTCCTTAAGGGCCAACAGCGATTGGCGCAAATAATCATACTGGCTTTTGGCATGTTTGATCTCCAGATCGGATAACTCAACGAGACTGCAAAATAAATAAATTAATTAATTAAATAAATATGCCAAGTATATGTGCAAATACCTTTTTTTGAAAGCAGCCACACGTCGGTTACGAAAACCAATCAACTCCTCCTTCCCACAGGCGGACATGGACTCAAACTTCTCGCAAGCCTCCGCTTGAGCAGTTTCAGCCTGCATGAAACAATTATAGATTAGGAGATGATGCAAACAAGGATAAGAAATAGCAACAGGCATGCAATAAGACGTTTATGTTTGTGAAATGCTTACTAAATAACATGCGGTAATTGCAAGTGCTTAACGATAATACTCTATATATGTATATGTGACTGTGTTATTGAGATTTTAAATTAGAACAACAAGACACTAGACTAATGTGACCAATTGATTTTAACTTTAAATGCCAAATACCTCTTGCACCTCCAAAGGCTGCAGCGGAAGACACAACAACCACACGCACAGAGACACAGAGAGAAAGGGGAGAGAGGAAGACACACAGAGGAAGAGAAATGCGAAGAGCAATGTGAAGTGTTGAGTTCGTTTGGAATTGACCAAATGTTAAAAATGCCAAAATAAATACAATTAGTTGTTCAGCTGTCACAATTATTGGTTATAAGAAAAGAAATAATTATGCTCGGCACACCGAAGCTTTAATATCCTGGCAGACAATAAGATACATTTTTAATTGACTGCGAATGATGAAATAAAATGGGCAGACAACATTCCATTGAACTAGATAAGCATTTTATCAAAGAATTCATGATAAAGCAATGGGAAAACACGGACAAACTTTAAGTTTTTGAACTTACTATACACACTTATTAGAAGAATACTCTCAACGCTTAGGCGAACACGTTGTCTGCTAGGCTTTTAAATTAGAATTTGCTGCTAAGCACCGTGAGAAAAAAAAACAGCAATATTTTCAATACTAAATATGGGCTTGTTAGCTTTACCGCATGCACGTCCTTGTTCTTGGAACGCGCTTTCTCCAAATTCCGATTTGCTGTCTCGTAGGCAGCCAAACAGCGTAGGCGTCGAATCAACAGAGCCTTGGCAGCATCGCTGTCGCGTTGATAATAGCGCAAAGTGTCGCCCAGCTTAAGATCCTGATCGCTGGCTACGCGCGTCTCCAGATTCTAGTCAAAAGATTTGATTTGAAAAAATCTAAGATTTAAATCATTTTTATTTCCTGACTAACCTTTATGCGCTCGAACACCTCCGCTGCCTTGGCAACGAAAGTTTCCACGTTGCCTTTTTCGGTTGTGGAGAGCTGTGTCAGGGCATTCGATATCTTTTGGTGTGAATCGCCCACATCTTTGTGGCGCTGTGTCATTTTCTCAGTGCGCGAAGCTGCCTCGCGCAAATGACCATGGTATTCGGTAAGGAACTGGAGCTCATTCTCAAAGAAATCATTGACATCGCGCACAGTTGCGCTGAGCAGTATCTCGTCTGTGGTCTTGCCCAGTGATTTAACGAATCCGCCAAAAATGGCCATCTTTTTGCGCGGCTTGGCGCACAGGTCCTGATCATACTCCAAGAAGACCTTTAGGTGCTGATCGGTGCGAAATACGGGATGACTGGCCAGGCGACGCAGAAACACTTCGTGCATGGCAACCGTCTTTTTGAATGTGGCCAGGTATTCACTACAAGGATGATCAACGTATAGATAATCGATTTAAGTCCCTGTTTCAGTCGCTACTTACGCCTCCAATTCGGATTTCATTTTCTTAAACTCCTCTTTGGTCATGTTGCCTTCACCTTCGCCCAGACGCTGAAGCTTTTCACGCGATGCATCGAAATCCGGTCGCGGAGGGCAGGGCGGAATCTGTAAGAAGTGTAATAAATATTTGTTACGAATGGTGCAAACTATGATTATCATCGTCAGAAATAAGGTATACTGTATAATGTATAATGTGTATAATGTGGCTTAGGATTGAAGTTTCGGGTTCGAACTGGTTCATCTTAAAACCGGTTTACAGCCTTGATTTTAATCAATCATTTTACAATAAAAAAAACTATCCAATTATTTATTAATGTTGTTCAAAACTGTTCAAACAGAACGTAAAAGAGCTGTTGGTTAAGTAAACGATGCGAACCGCACCGTGAAATAAACCCCCATTATTGTTTCTTTGCTTTTTGCGTAGGTCGCACCCATTATATACTTACAATGTAGCCTGCGTAGTCTTCGTTCTCCTCGATACGATCGTGCAGCCAAACGAACTCTTCGTGCTGGCGCACCACATTGTTGTCTTTTTTTGCGAATCCAGGCAGCGTTGTGCGTGTGTGGACAGTAAACTTGACCTTCTCCTTTTCGCTCAGCGCATCAGAGATTTCCACATGCAGTGCATTCTCGCCCAGAGCAGCAGGTGTCACTGGTGCTGACGACGAGCTATCCGGTGAGGTTGCGGTTCCGCTGCCGTTTGTGGTTGTGGTTGTCGGTGCCAATGGATTTGGAGATGAGATTTCTATAGTACCACCATTGTTTGCCGATGGACTATTCAATATGTTTGACTCATCCGTACCGTCCTATATGCCAGATGAACAATAAAAAAAAATTACCATATACACACTCTAATTACGCCCATTGAACTGATAAGCAGCTTTTCTATTCGCATATCCGGTTGCAATTGTGCAGTGCTAATTGCACATCAGCTAGCAGTGAAAAGTCACAACTTTTATATTTACATTGTTGACTTACCATCATTTTGTATACTTTAATTTTTTCGAATAACAATAAATTCAATTTAATATTTGGCCTGCGCTTGTGTACGTCGCTGCCGTCGAATTATTAGTGCTGCCAGATCGTTTAAAATGACCCGCCTCAGCAATGTAACCATGCAATTTATATAGAAGTGTGTTCTCAGAGAGTAATTTTAATGCATGATTGTGACGTCAGTATATTACACTCTGCTCTTTGGCCAGATACCTTGTACAGCATATAATAAATTTGATGCGTGTGGCAACATTAGCTGCTGTAGATAAAGAAAAATTGTTTATACTACGCACGAACACTAAACCTAAGAAAAAAACAAAGCTACATTCCAGCTGAGTCAAGTAACATGTCCACAAACGATGAAGCCACGGGGAGCAAACAAGTGCGTCTGGCCAACAATCACAACAGCAAGGATTTAAACGGCACAACCAGCGGCGCCGGTGAAGGCGATGGTACCAAAACCCGTGACAAAGTCGCGCTGATAACCGGCATAACGGGACAGGTGTGTTGGGTGTGTGGTTGGGTATGGGTGGTCGAGTTTTTGTTACATATCTAGAAATAAGACTCCTCTATGAGTCATGGATTGCTTGACTTTTGCGTCAATATTTTTAAATTACAAGCGGCTTGAGCTTATCATTTGTTTTCTACCCTAACAAAGTGTATATACATTTAGTCACAAAATATGCAACGCATCGAAAGAGCCAAATCCAACAAAATTTTGTATGTAAAAACCCAATGAAATTATCAATATAAATTATTAGGATGCCTTTAAGCCGGCTTGAATTCCAAATTCCAAATTTTAGTGGAAAATCAGTTACACGAACCGAAACTTAGGTCGCTATTTAAATGATATTTAAAAAAGATTAAATGGTTTTAGTCAGTATAGTGTATATATTCCTAATCAGGATCAATCGCCGAGCCGATTTACCAATGTTTGTCGTCCGTCCGTTTGTGTGAAACTGTAAGAGCTAGACTTAATGTTTTCCAATCGATAGCCCACACTGTTTGTAACAATTTCAGATTTTCAGTATGTCTGCAAGGGTATTTAATTTTCGGCATTACAGCGATAAGGGTCTTGATTGTGTTCGTCAGCAGCTGCAACTACTTACGTGTACTTACTACTGTGCTTTGTTGCTTCCAGGATGGCTCTTATCTGGCCGAGTTTCTGCTTAAGAAGAACTATGAGGTGCACGGGATCATCAGACGGGCGAGCACCTTTAATACGACACGTATTGAGCATTTGTATGCGGATCCGAAGGCACACAAGGGTGGACGGATGAAATTGCACTATGGCGATATGACTGATAGCAGCAGCCTGGTGAAGATCATCAATATGGTTAAGCCGACAGAGATCTATAATCTGGCTGCACAATCACATGTTAAAGTTTCGTTTGACTTAAGTGAATATACGGCCGAGGTGGATGCCGTTGGCACTCTGCGCATCCTGGACGCAATACGAACCTGCGGCATGGAGAAATCTGTGAAATTCTATCAGGCCTCGACGTCTGAGCTGTATGGTAAAGTTGTGGAAACACCACAGAACGAGCAGACGCCCTTCTATCCACGTTCGCCATATGGTAGGAGTTTAAATATACAAATTCTATATTTTATGTTTGTTAAACTGCGCCAATTACAGCGTGTGCCAAAATGTACGGCTTCTGGATTGTGATTAACTATCGGGAGGCCTACGACATGTTCGCCTGCAATGGCATACTCTTTAACCACGAGAGTCCGCGACGTGGTGAGAATTTTGTGACGCGTAAAATAACCCGATCTGTGGCAAAGATACTGCTCAATCAAATGGAATACTTTGAGCTGGGCAACTTGGACTCGAAACGTGACTGGGGCCATGCCAGTGACTACGTTGAGGCTATGTGGATGATGCTACAGCGCGATGTGCCAGCCGATTTTGTGATTGCCACAGGCGAGACGCACAGCGTTCGTGAATTTGTGGAGGCTGCCTTCAAGCACATCGGACGCGAGATAACGTGGCGCGGTAAGGGTGTCGAGGAGGTGGGCGTGGAGCGCGACACCGATATTGTTCGCGTGCGCATCAATCCAAAGTATTTCCGGCCCACAGAGGTGGACCTGCTGCAAGGCGATGCTTCCAAGGCTAAGCGCGAATTGAACTGGACGCCAAAGGTTAGTTTTCTGGAGCTGGTAAGCGACATGATGAACGCCGACATCGAGCTGATGAAAAAGAATCCCATTGCATAGTGGGACTGCAATTCGAGGTGAAAATTGGCACAAAGCCCTGCAAGGCGCAGAGTATCCTTCATACATATACATATAATTATACATATAGTTATAGACGTTAGGTATTTAAAGTGTTCTACAGTGTATTTGTTTGTTCCTCGACGGAATGTGCATTTTAATTTTTCTACTTGGCCGTGGATGTCCTTGTGTGCTTTTTCCTAAATGTATTGTTTTCCGCAATTTAAAGAATATTATATATGCAATATGTTTAAAAATAATACAAAACTATCAGTTAGGCATTTTTAAACTTCCAGTCACGGTTTAATAATTTGTTGTTGTATTTTAACATAAAATCAGTAGCAGCTGAATTGAAACAGCGAGCTTTACGTTTCCTTCTTGCCAAAGGGATTAATTTTGGAAAGCCAATTTGAAGACGAAGGCGTGGATTCTCTGCAAATCCAAAAAACAAGATTACTTAAGAACCTGAGTTATTAGCTAGCGATACGTACAGTTTGGTCAATGCTTCAATGTCCGCATCTTTGTGCTCGGTGTTGGGGATCGCATCTTTTGACTCCTTTTTGCCCGCCTCTGTGATGCCCGCCTGGCGCAACTGTTCAATTAATTTGCTGCGAAACTCGATTTTATGTGGAAGCACCTGTTCCGCAGCGCGCAGTTGTTTCTGCAACTTGCGAATGGCTTCAAGGTAGGTGTGGCCATACCAGTCGATCTCCTCGGGCGTATACGATGCCAAATAAGGGCTGTATTCCTTGAGCACATTTTGCTGATGCTGGGGCTCGGCTGCCAATGCAGGACATCCCTGCTGAAGGGCTTTCAAGACCTCGCGTTTTAATTTCAATGCCAATGCTGATCTCAGATCACACGCTAAGTTCTTGAGCAGATAATGATCAAAGCCATGGCATTCATGTATCTGCTCTAGCGTGCGCTCCGTTACCACCACGGACATGTACTCGTCAAGCACTTGGCTGTGCAATACGGAACGACGCAGTGTTGGCACCCAAAAGTGCGGCACACGTCGCTTTGTCTGTTGCCGCTTCTGGAACCCCTTGATGACGGCTTCGCCGCCCCAAATGCCCTCGTGCGATTCGGGAGTATCGATGAGTGGCAGCGGTATGTTTTGAACCGGTTTAATAGCATTCGTGACCTCGTCACGCTCCCACTCACTCTCCTTGGGTATGTAATGCACCGCCGCTGGTTTGGTCAGTTTCCATTCGCGCCAGAATTTCTTATAGGCATCGGGTAGCTGAGCGCCCAGTCCCTTCTCAAAGCGACTAGGCCTTTTAAAGCCATTTAGTAGCTTTGCACCCTGTGAGAACGATAGGAGTTTAAGTCGAAACGCGTCGAGGCTATTGCGTCACAGGAACGCAAAAACCGATTGTATTTTTATTTGACCAACCTGTGACGTGGCGTGGGACATTGAGCAAACACTATTTTTACAGGATATTTGTGTACAAATACAATTTGTTCGGATCTACGAAAACTACTTTTTTTTTATATATTTTTGTTTCAGTCAGGCTAAACGGTGCCTTTTCGTCTTCCTTTCGCTTCACAAACAGCTGACGTGTTAACGTTACACAGCGAATGGCAATATTTGATTTAAACAAGCTGGCAACCTCATTGCACCATCTAATTCATAAATTTTATTAAAGTAAACACAAAGAAATGTCTGGGCCAAATGCAGGTAAAGTTATAACTTTGCACAAGCATCATTAAGCTAATCGGATTGTTCTTTTAGAAAAAGCAGCGAAGACACCAAAATCAGAAAATGCGCCACCATACAGCTTTCATTACGACAACGCCGCTTCCATGGTTCGTATGAGCTTGCAGATCTTCCAATCATTTATCAATTTCATTTAATGCGCAGCGAGCTCCACCGCCCACATACGAGCAGAGCCAACAGCAACGGATAAACTACGTACAGGCACCGGCAGGACCAGCGATGCAGATGCATGTACCAAGCAATCAGTATTACGGCATGACGCACCATCAACAGTTGCCTGTTGTGCATAATGGCCTTGGTTATGGCTTGGCCGGACCCAGCACCTCTGCAGGGGCAGCTGCTGCGCACGTTTTAAATGTTGATCCACGTGCCGAGATGCGTACCACAAGTTCAGGAGCTGTGGTCATACCGCCTCCGCCTCCCGGCTGCTTGCCCACACCCGCACAGTTGGCCGCCATGCAGGGCCATCCGGTTGTGGTGCAACAGAAGAAACGTTCCTTGTTTTAAGCCGATATAGAAAAAACCCCTGAAGAAGTAATTTCTCGAATGCCCCCTAATTATATGTATGCTTTTAATGGTTACTTATAATAAACGATATTTCGTCTTGTTCTCGCGTATATTTGAAAATTTTCTATGCACATAAACATGGCGCATTGACGAAAGCTGTGGGACTACTAACTACTAAACGGATTACTCGAAAATGTTCTCAAAGTATGTACTATCAAAGGTCTGGACACGAACAAAACCATCTTCACCACCCGAAGCGTAACTCTTGCCATCCGGATGGAAGGCCAAACTGTTGATTGGACCAAAATGGCCCTTGAGGCGCGCAAACTCTTCCTCGTAGATGAGGTGGAAGAAGCGCGAATCAAATTTGCCAGCCTTGGTCGATGTTGTGGTCACCTCCATGGCATCCTGGCCGCCACCAAGCACCACATGATCCAGTATAGGGCTAATTGCAGCCGAGTTCACTGGCCGTTCTGTCTTATAGGTCTTCAGGCACATCAGAGACTCGGAATCAAACAATTTCGCGGTGGTATCCTTGGAGGCGGTGACAAACATGGTGCCATCCTTGCTCAGCTGCATGTCATTGATGCCAGCTGTGTGATCAGTGCCAGAGTCAACCACTTTCTGTCCCTTGCGAATATCCCAAATGGCAATGTTGCCATTGTCATGACCTACAACAGAAGTCGCATTTATATACACAACATTCTAATTATTATTAAGAATCGTTGACTTGCCTGTAATTATGGTCTCATCCAGTGGACCCCACAGCATTGACGTGATTTTTGACTCAACCATGGGTATGCGCAGCGTGGGCGTTTGTTCCGACAGCGTTGAGTCCGCGTTGCGTACATCAATGATGAAGAGCTCGCAGTTTTGACCCATCGCCTTGTCGGTGGAGTAGGCGGCTTGGTTACCAGAGAAACTAAAATTGCTCGTGCGCACCGAAGATTTTGTTGGTATGGAGGCAATAACCGTGCCGTACTCAACATCCCAGATCTTGGTGGTCATATCACCGGCACCAGTAATCAGCTTCCTGCTCTCCCAGTCCACATCCAAGCACCAGACGGCGCCCTGATGTCCATCATACGTGCCCAGACGTTCGCCGTTCAGCGAGTACCAGACATTTGGTTTCTGATCCTTGGAGCTGGAGAAGAGCAAGTCGCCTTCACGATTGTATTTGATTTGCGTTATGGAACGCTCGTGGCCTTGCAACATCAACGGACGCTGCAAAACGGAAAACAGTTAATTGTAGCAACAATTGCAAAAAAAAAAAAATTCCGCACGAAGTGCCGCGTTTTTAGGTTATGTTGTTGTACTGAATCATTTGAAAGCCTTTGCTCTAGAAACAGCGCAAATGATTGATGGAAACAGTGTCACAATAATAAATATTCAATCTGGACTCTTTTGTATTGTACACGCACCATTTTGTTATTGATTATATATTTATTGCGAGAAAACAAAACAATTTCTGCAACATCCACGCAGCACAATCGTCAAAAAGAGCGAGCATACAAGTAAAACGGGGCTGTTAAGCGTGACGCTGCCAACTTGATGCAAAACAAAATTTAATATAATAACAGACGAATCTGGCAACGCCAAGTGCGTCTAACTGAACCAGCCTTTTTTGTTCAATGAATTCCACTTTGCGATGTTGACCAAAATTGATGCCACACACTGATCCTTGTCTCGATTCTGGCCATAATAGTCGACAAATTCACCATCGGGATTGACCAGATACATAATAATTGTGTGATCGACAATATAATCATTGTCCTCATCGCGCGGCCCAGCGCTAAAGTAAACGCGAAAGGCTTTGCAAACATTTCGTATTTGCTCAACGGTGCCCGTCAGTCCAAGCAACTTGGGAGAGAACTCCTTGACGTATTTGCCCACTATCTCCTTTGAATCACGCTCTGGGTCGACGGTTATAAATATGGGCTGCACAGGCGGTGCCTGTGGTGAACTTTCTGCATAACAAATTGGTCATGTTATTTGAATTTTATGCAATTATCCGCTTTACGCACCCACTTCATTGACCACTTCAGCCATCTTTTCCAATTCGTCGGGACATATGTCCGGGCAGTGAGTGAATCCAAAATAGATAAGCAGCCATTTGCCCAAAAAGTCCTCGGATTTGCGTACCTGACCTTGGGCATCAACCAACTCCCAGCGTCCACCAATCGCTGCCTTGCCCAGCTGTCGCTTGCGCTCTTTCATAAGCGCCTCATCCTTCTCGCTCTTCACATACAGCATAAAGCCCAGGCCACCAGCGGCCAGAACACCAATCACAGACAAGCTCTTCCACGAAATGGGACCCTTGCCTTTTGTAGGATCTGTCGCTTTTGCGGAGAAGTTACGTTGTTGTTGCGATGTTGCACGTGTGAATGGTTGCATTCGCACTTTTGTTGGGCAACTTGTTTGAGTCCAGCGTTGACAGCCGCCTATCAAGCGTTGCAGTGTGCGCGACATTTTTGTTTTGCTTTTACTGAATGATTTACGTAAAACCGCTGCTGCTGCTGCTGCTGGAGAACCAATTTCGCCGGCTAAGTAGCTTCAAAATTGCCATTCACAAGACTGTATACGCAACTGCCAACTTGTCCCACTTATTAAAGATGCAGTGACTACTGCGATTTTACCTTTTGTATTTTTGGGAATTTAACTGACAGAATTTTAATATAATATGTTTTTTGTTTTTATGGAAAATATTTTATTATCTTCTGTATTATGTTTGCAGATTAGGATAGACAAATAACTTTATAGACGGGTATATCATTTACATACACTGTGACTGTGATTGTCATAGTGACTCAGTAACGGCTACCAAAAGTATGCACAACTCTGATTGTTTGGACGACTACCACGTGCGGGATTTTTATTATTATTTGTAAATTAGACTGATATCAAAATGCCTGGCGATAGGAAGCAACCGTTACTATACTTGGAGGAGTACAGGGTCAAGCAAGACCCACAGGATTATGGGCTCGCCGACGAGGTCTTCAACATGGACGTATTCAAAAGCAAGCTGCAAGTGGTAATTGTGCGGTAAGATTTTTGCAATGCGAAGCCATTCAGTTTTTGAAATGTTTCACTTGTAGAAATGACGAGGAACACGGGTTGGAATTTGATCTGATAGGCGTGTATCCGGCTATAGCGAATGCATTTCGGCGCTTGATGCTGAGCGAGGTGCCCAGCATGGCCATCGAGAAGGTGTACATTTACAACAACACCTCGATTATACAGGATGAGGTGCTGGCACATCGCATGGGTCTGTTGCCACTGAAGGCTGACCCCCGGCTCTTCGCGTATCGCACGGAGGAGAGCACGGATCAAGGCACTGAGCAGGACACGCTCGAGTACGAGCTGAAGGTGAAGTGTACGCGTCGCAAGGATGCCAGCAAAGATCAGTCAAACTTTGATGATATTTACAAGAATCACAAGGTATATTCAGGCCATCTGAAGTGGCTGCCCAAGGGCAAGCAGGGACAGATTTACAGCGAAGCCAGCGTGGCCTGCATACACGAGGACATACTCATTGCCCAATTGCGGCCGGGTCACGAGCTCGATCTGCGCCTAATAGCTGTCAAGGGCATTGGCAAAGATCATGCCAAATTTTCGCCAGTGGCAACCGCCTTCTATCGCCTGCTACCTCAAATCACTCTGAATAGAGAAGTGACCGGCAAGGATGCCTACCTCTTGCAGAGCTGCTTTTCGCCGGGCGTCATTGGGATCGATGAGAACGAGTCCGCTTACGTCAAGGATGCGCGATACGATAGCTGCAGTCGTAATGTCTACCGCTATCCCCATCTAGCCGACGCAGTAACCATGGCGCGTGTGCGCGATCATTATATATTCAATGTGGAATCGGTGGGCGCCTTGAAACCCGAAGCTATATTCTTGGAAGCCGTCAAGGTCTTAAAGAAAAAGTGTCGCGCTTTTATCGATGAAATTGAGGCAGAATAAACATAAACGTTTATTTAACATTATTATTTAGTTATGCTTGTCAATATATATAATATATAACTTGATTATAAATATAAGGTTGATTCAAATTTAAAAGTTGCGTTTCGATTTACGCTTTAGGATTTTTAGTCGGAATTCTGTAAGTACCACCTGTAAACGCTCCTGACACAGCAATGCATCCTCCAGCTAAAATGGGATTCATTTATAGATTCGATTTTCGAATTAGAACAAATAATCGACATACCTCCATGTTATTTAGTTGAAGGGAAACGCTTTTGCCAAACAGATCAAATTCGCTTATTATGTTATCGTCTGTTAGGCACTCATCTTGCATTTCATCAAATTTATATTCTTGCACTGTGTCCGGCTTGATGTCCATTGGCTCATGCTCCAGCTCTTGGTCAGGCTCATTTTCGCTCATCTCCTGCAGATATTGTTGCTCCATATCATCATTGCCCAACAGATCCTCCAGAATCGAATCGTTCGAGCATGTGTCGCCCTCCGCTGAATCTATCGGTTCAGGTTTCTCGGCCTTGACTCGTTTGCTTTTTGGTTTCGCTTTTCCGCTATTAATAAACCCTGAGTCCACCTTGATGTTCGACTCCATCTTGATAGCGTTACCCTGGGAAAAACGTTTGTGAACTGTGCCCGACTTACATTTGTTGCAGCTCGCTTACCTTTGCCCCAAGCTGATGGCACTTGAGCGCCTTCTGATGCTTGGCCGTGTTGTGGTGCTGCTTAATGGACGCTAATCGTGCCAAAACGTTGGCATCGCATATTTTACAGTGCGCCGAGTAGCCGTCATCGCCGCGGCATAGCCAATCCGAGAACGATGGAAAGCGCTCCCAGTCCTCGCGATATTTTTGGTGGTACAGCCTCCGCACTTTGCTTATGGTTGGTGCGTCAGACTGCTCCCGTTTATATGTGATTTGTGACATTGTGAAGGACCTTGTTGACGTTAATTTATTTTGAATAATGAGCGCCAAATCCTCGAATGTGTATTTTATTTGGTAATTCTTCTAGTATTTACACAAAAAAAAAAATAGACCAAAACATTTATATGTTAGTGCGACCGCGTAGCGTATGTGCAAAACACCCCAAAAATTAATTTCTTGATTTAACTGAAATACCAAAAATACCTTAGCGAGAACTCTGACATTCGGTCAATAACATTAAATGAAAATGTTAGCGGCGAGTGAAAAATGTCATAGCACCAGCAATAATCAAGGATTGTAAGAAGTAGATACTTTTCTACTACGTATGTATTAATAAAGAAAATGTTTTATTGTTTAGCGTGGATTGATGAACTGTCTGATTTAATAGATAAGAAAGTATGTTAATTTTATGTTATGTTATGATGAATTAAACATGTTATCAAACATTTTCGACATTTTTTAATTTTTGCCATGATGGTCACACTGATTTTACAGGGCGACTGCAACTTTCGGTAAATCAAAACAAAGAAAATGCCGGCTAGAAGGTAATTCTGGATTAGCGATTGTATTTTCCAAGATATAACAATTTGTAACCGTAGAGCGTGGCGCAAGTTGATGAAGAAACAACAAAGGCATCGCAGACGTCAGAAACAAGCGCGGGAGCGAGAAAAACAGGAGATGATAGAACAGAAAGCAAGAGAAACCGATCCCAAATATCAGACATGGCTGAAGCAGCAGGCGGAGCTCGAAGAGTTTCAGCGCCTGGCCAGCGAGCGCCAGCAGCAGCATGAAGAAGAGCAGTGGCTGCGTCGCGAGGCATTAGCACAGCGTCAATTCCAAATTGATGCGGCCAAGCAAAAGCAGCAAGAAGCCGAATTGGACCGTTTGCGTGCAAAGCAAGAAGAAGAATTAGCCGCCCAGCTGGAGGAACAGCGCAAGCGGCGCAAGGAGAGCAAAAGACTAGCCGACAAGGCGGCAGCCGAGTTCGAGGCAATGCTGCAACGCATGCACGAATACATGGAAGACAGTGAAGTCTGCACACCGCCTACGGAGCTGCGACGTGTGGTCGAAACACATCCCGAGGAGCGACTATGCGAGTTCTACACGCGCACCAATTGCTGCCGTTACGGTGCCAGTTGCACATTTAATCACAGACGTCCCATGCTGGCAAAAATCCTTTTGATACGCCACTTTTTCACACATCCCCTGCTGCAGGTTGACGAAACGCACAAGGAGTACGCCGGTGCCGATGAGCACTTGGAGCTCACTCAGCAGGATTTGCGCGCTGACTACGATGAGTTCTTTAAGGATGCAATTGACGAGCTGGAGAAATTTGGCAAAATTATAAATTTTCGTGCCGTGCGCAATACGTTGCCACATTTGCGTGGACACGTCTTTGTGGAGTACGCGCAGGAGCGGTGTGTACTAAAAAATTACGCGTATTTTCCTTATACATGCAAACTCTAATAACTGATACCTTAAATCATATCCAACAGCTTTGCGCTACGCGCCTTTGTCAATCTGCAGGGTCGTTATTATGCGAGCAGGCGCTTGAATGTGGAGTTCTCCAATCTGAAGGCATGGCGTGGTGCCGTTTGCGGTACGTGAACCGCATGTCAAGAGCTGTATCCTTTGCTAAATCAATCAGCACATATAATATTGTACATGTTGTACATGCAAATTAATGATAACTTATAGATAATTATTATTATTTCTTACATGCAACATGTTGCTTCTTCAAGGTTTGTCCTTAACACGCAAATGTCCCAAAGGTGACACCTGTGGCTATCTCCATTTGTTTCGCAATCCCAACAATTTGTTTAACAGCAGCCTGGAGTACCACGCGACTCCAAGTAGTGTCCGTTCGGCCAGTAGAACGCCTACGAGGTGAGTACTAAGTTCATCTTGGTTTAAATTAATGCTAAAATTCTGTGTACATTTTAGTTGGAAGGACACAGGACAGCAATCTCGCAACTGGCGTTGGTCAGAGAGTCCCGAGCTGGAGCTAAAGCGCTCCAAATCTTCGAGCAAAGAGCGGGATACTAAATCCAGACATTCTAGTCCTAGTTATGGACAACATCGCAGTCGGACCCGTTCCTCATCAAGACATGTGCATAGTTCTAGACGGGATTATGGTCGTTCCCGAACACCAACCCGTCATCGTGTGAAATAAATCAAGGTATTAATTTAATAATTGTTTTGTTTTTTTTTTATGAATTTTTACAACATTTTTATTCAATCTCTTTGTTGTGGAGGGCAATAGATTGGTGAGTTTTTGTTCTTTTTCCATTTTAAAAGAGATTTTAAGACGTAGCGAAATTCCAGTGAATACTCGTAGTTAACAATTTTATAAATACAATTTGTAGGTAAAATAATAGTCAATAGAATACAACGGAAAAGGCGAGTTCTACGTGTAAAATTGGCAGTTTCGAAACAAGGGAAATTGTGAATTTTCGGCATAGGCTGTGGTGTGCCTAGTGCTTTGTGTGTGTGTGTGTGTGTGTGTGTATGTGTACATATAGGTGGTAAGATCGGGGAAATTATAAATTCTAAAGTCTATTTGTCTTGCATTCGTCGTACACATTAAACAAAATTATACAAAGAAAACTCATTTAGGGAGTATTATAATAAGTAGCTTTAAAATTACACAAACAATACGAAGCATTTAATCTTCAGGCGTTTATAGACGAATGCCCGGATTTGTGGCCGCCACATAGCGCAGCAGCTCCTCGTTATCCTCGCAGATGACGGGCTTCTCGTGATAGCAGGCAACGTCGTGCCATGCGATGCCATCGTTGTAGACATTGTTCAGCACGGACAGACACTGCTCCTTGGTCTGGTTGATGTCGTACTCAGCATTATCGGGCTGTGGGCGCTTCTTGTGACCGGTCTGAGACCAGGGGTTGTATCCCCAGCCCTGTGGAATGCGGTTGGTGGCCTGGATCTTCTCGCGGGTTGCGGACCAGAACCAGCCATAAACGTTCTTGGGCTCCAGATCGGGACGATTCTCGCAGCCAGCGAAATCGCAAATGCGACCAGCTGTCCAGATGTAGGGCACATCATTCTGCTGGATGACACGGAAGATCAGGTTGTTCTTCTCTTGGGTCTCCAAAGCGACCAGATCCATGCAGTACTCGCGGCACAGATTGCGGCCATCCAACCAGTCGACCTTCCTGTTGGCAAGCGCCGGCACATGGGTGGTTAGGAACATGTTTTTGCCGCGGTAGGAGAACTCCTTGGGGCCTGCAGAGAGAGCGAAAGGGGAAAAGTGAAATTGTGTTCAGTTAGTTGCTGTGGGTGTGTCGTAGCCAAGTAGTCGAGTTCAATGCAATGGATGCCCGAGTCATCGAGGCTGAGTGTCTGCCTCATGATTGGCAAAACATGCCACGGATGCTTACACAACTTCCCCCCACTATTTGTTGCGCAATCTGTGCAGCAATTTATGCAGCATGCTGCTGTTGATGCTACTCCTCCATCTTGATGCCGTCTGCCCGCTTTCCTTTGTCTGTGTGTCAAAAGGTTTTCCATTTGCCAAACAAAAAATTGGTTGAGCCAACAATGGAATTCCCCCACACACACACACACACACACGCGAACACACACAAATCAAGCGCACATCGCCTTCTTACCCTCCCGTCCAGCTCCTCGGCAAACAAACGAAACTTGTTTCACATCGCTGACTCTCTGAGCCGACGCCTGCCACCGTTGCGGCTACTGCTGTGCAGCAGCGTCCGTTTGATTAGCTGCTACTTGGGACTGGGGCTTGCGTAGTTATACCCTGTACCAATTTGAAATGGCCCAAAAGGGTGTAAGCGTTTTGTGCAAATGTTTGCAACAGGAAGAATAATCAATTGGAAAAGTTTTCATCAAGAGGTTATTTTTGGTGTCTTCAGCTTTTGCATAAATATACCTATCGACAGATGGGCATCGAAATATCGTAAAAAATATTATCGATGCTACGATTTTTTTAACATCCCTTATTCAGGGTATCTTCTAGTCGAGTTCCCATCGACTGCAGAAATCTACTTGTTTTTGTTTATTTTTTTTTAACGCGACCGCCTGTGCCACGCCTCTTGTTACCACTGGACTCTGCTGCTGCTGCTGTTGGCGGCACGCGTCATTAGGCGCGCTTTAAGCGGCTTTAAAGCTGCCATCGCAGCAACTGCCGACACTTTTGCAATTGCCTTTTCGCCTGCTCATTCGCCCGCCGCCGTTGCGACGGTCCCACCTTACGTCAAATCAGCTTAAGAGCAACATAATGACCTTATTTGCCATTGTTTGCACATTATTATTATTTTGTTTTTGTTTGCTGCCGATGCTGCCAGTTTTTATTTTTCTGTTTTCTGCCGGTGCTGCCAGTCTGCTGCTGCAATTTCCTCACTTTGCGGGTCAAGGCAATAAAAAAATCAAACAAAAGACAAATCGCGTCACATTAGCGCGCATTAACCCAACTTTCTTTCACTGTTTTTCCTGTATGCAGTTGAAAAAGATGAATTGAAATAACAAAATACACAAAATCTTCGCAATTACATCACCCCAAACTAGCCATTAAAAAAACCCTACATATTTATAACAATGGATGCATGCATTTACAGTATATCTAATAAGCAGAATCTCAAGTATTAGAAAATCCGTTTTTAAATGTAAATTAATAAGCAAGCGCACAGTTTGCATGCTTGAGAGTTGTAGTTAACGACAACGCTGTCTATAGCAGGTAATTAAGTTTGAATAGTTAATTAGTTTATTTAACTAAGAGTTGTGCTTGTATAACTGGAAATTTCTAAAAAGATGAAAGATCTAAACCACAGCAGCGCCGCAAAACTGGCTATGCAACTTTATGGGCCGTCACGCTGCGGCCCGACGACGTTGTTGCCCAAAAAAAACCAAAATAGAAAAAAATAAGGAAAAAATTAAGTTGCAGTTTCTTATAGACTGAATGCATGTGCCCAATTAGTGCTAACTGCACTATGTTCATTAGCGTACCGGATATGCGGTGTTAATGCTATTGTTTGTATTTAAGGCTAGCTGCTGCATTTTCGCAATCTCTTTTCTTTGAATGCAACTGCCAGTGATGACATGCACTTTACATTTGAAATAACCGCTAAGTGGCAGCACTGCTGGATGTAAGAGAGCAGAACTTTTAATAACAACCAGGTGGCAACGCCAAAAGCAAAGCAGAGCAAAGAAAGTGCGTGGATGACAGAATGGCAGCCAAAACAAAATACACACACGAAGCGATCACGTCAGCGACCTTCAAGCGCCCCCGCAACGCTCCCGACCTAGTGCAATTAAATACATATGTACACACATACATATATTGTAATTGTTGCGGTTGTCGGTTACACCCACATGTCGCATTGCCAAACAAATTCAAGTGCAAACTTGGCAATGCGCGCGCTATTTGATATTCTTCTAACGTCGCACACTTTTACTTTTCTGCCATAGCAGTAAAATTGTGCTATATAGTCTGAATGCTGGTATGTTTACAAAAATGCTTTCGAAAAGATTTAAATACTTACGGCTAGCGCACTTAGCGGGCACGGGCAGCGAGAGGAAGCGGCCCGGCTTCGTTCCTGTGGTTGTTGTGGTGCGGCCCTTTTGCGCATCGGCGCAGGCTGCCACCAGGCAGAAAGTCGCTAACGCCAAAGTGACTTTCATCTGCAAGGAGATCAAAAAGAAAAAAAACATGAATAAGCTGAAGAAAATAAGCATAAATTGATAAATTTGCACAATGTATTAAACTGGGACCACAGTGCGTATGTGGAATATTGTTGAAATTTTGTTTTGGTTGCGTGCAGCTACACATATGTGTGTGTGTGAGCGTGTGTGAGTTTGTGTATATCGAAGATGTAACTTGGTGCGCATGGTTTTTATGTCAAGGATGCTTTGGTGCCAACCAACCGGTTGCCCGAGGCGTTTCGGCCACTGACACACTGCCTCAGTGACGACGGCGACGACGACGACACTTGAAACTTTATTTTTATTGTAGCTTAGCGTCGGACAACGTGATCAGCATCAGCATCAGCATCAACGGCAGCGGCAGCGGCAGCGGCAGCTTTGGCATCGTCACATTATTCATAAATAAAAATTCATTTAGCATCTGCAGCAAACATGTTGATTACACAAGCCAAAGCTAAGCCACAGCCCGGGCCAGCGTCCACACGCGGCTGACCTTAACTGGTTTTATTGACTTTTGTATTGGGTTTTTTTTATATATATGTGCATATATATATTTTTTTGTATTTTATTCTGTTTCTTTATTTTTTTTGTTGTTTTAGCTTTTTTTGACGCTGCCTAGAACCTTCCACGTCTCGTGCATATAGATTAAAGCGGGGCTTCCTCCTTATGAATATCAGCGCGAAGTTAATGCAATGCCATCAATCAAAGCTCAATGTCTGGCTTGTCCAGTTTTCAAAAGCGACAAACAATCCAATTTTAAATTTTGCATGTTAATTTGGATTTCATTGCTTTGGCGATCTTTATCGCCAACGTATTCATGAGACCAACCAGCCAGAGATTTGGCAACATAAATCATTAATGGACCGCTTAATGGTCCGAACTGCCGCAGGGCTTATCAGCAGTCGAGCAGTCGGTCAGCATTTGGAAATTGAAAACAATTTCATGAATAATGAAAATTTCATTTTTGATTTAAAAGTTGCGCTATCGATTATTAATTCCAGTTTTTGATGCTTTGAAGTGAAAAGTTGAACAAAAAAAAAAAAAAATAATTAAAGCACACGCCCGCCTGCCCTAATGGATGGGCTTATTGGAGGCAGTTTGGAAACATGCATTTAAATATCTCTTCGAGTCTTTCTGTCTGCGTGTGTTAATGTTGTTGTTAGTTACCGATGCGTTTTGTAATTTGTCCATTTTGCCGTTTCGTGGTTTTTCGTTCATTTTGTGGTCCCATGCATGTTAATCAATATCAATCAGCCGCCAAACTGATGATGCATTTAATTATATACATGTGTATACAAATGTACGAAAATGTTTCGGTGTGCGCCCTTTTATGACAGCTGGGCAAATAATATGCACGCCAAGTCGGCACACATTTTGTCTCAATATAATTTATGCATGTACATTTTTGGGTTGGAAATTTTATGTTGCAAGTTGCGCAAAAGTTTCGGGTTTTAATTTTTTCAACATTTATCATGATTTTTGTTTCACCTACAAACAATACCTAAGTAATGCCCTAAAGCGAACGAACAAAAGACTGAGTCAACGAACTTTAACTGTAAGCTCAAACATTCCTAATAGAAATTTATGTGGACTTAAAAATTTGTGTTCAAACGAAAGACTTGGGAAACGAACTTGATTTTTAAATCAACACTTTTATGCTATGAAAATTGTATCTATAAGGTACTTGGATCACTTGAAATTTAACAAATTATCACTAGTATTTTATCCTAATTTTTTTGAAAATTTTTCAAATTTTGCAATACAGAATTTTAAAAAATTTTTACACATATTATACATATTTTGTTTTGAATATTGCGGATATATTTTTTGTTGCAACATTTAATCCATATGAAATCCAAATTGTTTGGCACATCCTTGTGCAAAGGACACAGCAGCACACAACACTTTTAAAATATAGTATATATAGTTTTTTGGTTTACTTTACAGCACAAAATGTTTATGGCACTGGGATTGGCTTTTAGTCCTTATCATTTAATCCACACAAGCACACTGAATATCCTTGGAGACGCGCCTGTCTGCTTACCTTGCGATATTTGCTATAATCAAACGGACAACTTTACACCACTCTATCGTTCTCTGTGGTCCAAATCAGACTCCGATGTTGCGTCGGAGAAAAAACCAGACGAGACGAGACCAGACGCAAATGTGAATAGCAACGAATATTCAGGCAGCAGTTCAGCCGGCTTTTATACGTTCCAATTGGCAAAATGGGCGGCTGCCACTCCCCGATATTAAATATATACACATTCAATACCAGCGAGCGCCCATGCGGAGAGCGAGAGCACGATGCCGAACATTGCAGCTTGAACTTTTGGTCAAAGCTTACACTCTCGCGTGTACGCTCTCTCACCCAGCACACTCTCTCTCTCTCTCTCCCGCTCTGCTTGGCTCTTGCTGTCAGCTGCTGGCCTGGCTTGGGTCGCGCTCTCGCCGCACATTGATTCGCATCTTGCCGCCAGCGGCAGTAATCATAACTCAGTTAGTTGTTGAAATGATGTGCAACAGTTTTTCGGTCGCATGTGAAACACACTTTTCAAAATGGCGTCACAACAAATTTCATCAATTTTTTTCGAATTCAAATCATATGGAAACTGCACATTAGCAGGATTTAAAAGGTGTTTTGCTGCAGATAAATCTGATGCGCATCACTGTGCAATGCGCTGTTCATTAGGCAGGCGAATATAAAAAAAAATAAAAATAAAATAAAATGAAGATAAAAAAAAAAGAGTAACTGAACTCAGAACATCTTTAGACAATGACAGCGATTGTCTATAAATATTTATACAGCCAAAGAATCTTTATAAATGTCTAATTTTTTTTCTCATTATTTTCGTTCGACGAATTTTAATTTATTTGTTTTTAATTTAAAGCACAGCTCGGTTTGTTCTGACGCTTTTGAGTTAGCTGTTGCTGGCCCGGCTTAAATCCGTAGTACGATCAGTTTAATTTTAATAGCTCTGTCTTGAGCATTGGCCATTGTTGTTGTTGTTGTTGTTGTTGTTGTGAGTGGCTGAGTGCCTGGCACTCGAAAACAAATGCGGTGTATTTCGAAATTTATGCAAACACTTGGCGCACCTTTTACGCATCATTTTGACGGCGATGGCTTTCGGGCTTGCTTCATATATCAATTTATCAAGTGTTGTTATTGTTGCTATTGCCAGTTTGTTATTTACTGGGCCTTGATCTTGAAAAGCCTTTCGAAATGTCGCCGTAGGCTCTTCGATTTGGCTTCCGCGCGGCGGCTGCTCATCGCACGCGCTCAAAATAGAAGCCAAATATTTTGTTATTTATTTTTATTTTTATTTTTTGCTGTTGAGTGCTTTTATTAATTGCCATGTGAATGAACTGGCAAAGGATAAGCTATTGATTTGGCATTTGCCCTCATAAATATTGTTTAGCACGCCGCCGCGTCTCGCACTCCCCAAGCGATTTTGTGCTTGGCGGTGCCAGCCGGATCTGGAGAGCTCTCGGTTGATTCTTGAAAATTGACATTTATGTTAGCTTTTTATTTGCGCTCATCAATATGCAAATTGATGTATTTTTTTATACGCTTGATTATGTAATTTACGTTCCCAAACAGAAACTGGAACTCGCAATTTGGGTTCTTTGGGTTCAAGTTTGTTTGCTCAACCACAAAAAGAAAAAAGTTGAGTAAAAGAGACTTAAATCCTTTTTAATGGCCCACAAAAGCATTGACATTTTGGCCAGCTGAACCGGTGACACTCGCTGAGCGTCGACGTTGACCTTATGGCCAACAACTGCTGACTTGATTTCTGTTGTCTGCTAATTGACCATGAAAAGATACCTCTGTGTATGTGTGTGTGTGTGTGTGTTTGGTTTTTGTTTGGGTGGCGCCATTGTTTGCCATTTAGTAGCATTTAATAGAAAACTAATTTATTGAGCGGATTCGCAGGCCTCTCACGTGGTCGTGCTATATAGAGGCCAGACCCCAGGCATCGGAACAGACCCAGTTTTTGTGATCCAGCTGTGCTTTGATTGTATATGGTTTTAATTAGTCTTATTAATATTATAAGAGGGAAGGCCGCACCAAATCTGCTAATTGTATTGACTCAACAAAACTACAGCCAAGTTCGAATTAATTGCATTTAGCCGAGATGTGCTAAAATATGTGCGAATTTCGAAGTATTGCAAAAACGATGACACCGCCATTTTTATGCATTTGCGGAAGTTAAATTTGTGTTGCAAAAATCAAGAACTGAGAACTGAATTGGGAGATTATTTAATTGGCTGGTTTTTATATATATCATAAAATAAAGAGGCTGAAAAAGGCTTCTAAGATTATTTTAGCTGCGATTCTGTTTTATTGTGATTTTGATTCAAATGAAATCTACAGGAAAAATCCGTTGAATTTTGAAAAGTTAAGATTTTGAAATATGCGATCAAAAAACTCTGAAAATTTAAGCTTTTCAACAAAATATTCTTCAAGCTACTACTTTTAGGTATTTTTTATAATTTTTTTACTGCTTGCCAAATATATATTCTACATGAACACTATCAAGAGCTGAGTCACTCTAAGCCCCTTTTGTTGTTTGTTTAAAAGACCTCCAAGAATCATTTTCCTCGAATTTAGAGTGAGTTCCACAAATAAATACATACGTATAGGCTTCTACAATCGCGATTAACCTGTGCTTTGGGCATCCCCTTTCGAAGCGCGGTCTCGACTTAAATATTCGCAATTTTTGGTTTAAGGAACTAATACGAAAACTGGTCTATACAGGTTTTGGCAGTCGCAGCGTCTATCATCTACTTAACAGAATTGCATAATTTCTCAAAATTAGTAAGTCAAATATTCAATAATTAATCTAATATATGTATAGCAGCAGACGTGGCCAGCTGAACAAGTTCGCAGCTCACTAGTTCCGAAGCAGTTCGCCAGTTAACTATATTTTTATTTCTAGCACAACTGCAACAATTGATGCAATCTTTAGAATGTACATACATACTTTGCATCTTGTTAACATTGTGCAATATTTTTTTTTTGTTTTTTATAATTTTGAATGCCTCTTTGGTGGTCTTTGGTGTTGGCTTGTTTTGCTGGCTGAACACATCCGCAGTTGCTGTATTTTTTTTATTTTTTCGCACTTCGTTTATTGCATCTGCTGCATAAATCAACATCCGCTGTTGGTCTTGTTATTATTGCTGTTGTTGTTGTTTTCATCATGTTATGCATTTTGCATTTTAGTGGCCTTTAATCGTTTTCGCCCTAGTAGCCGGTTTTTTTTCTTTAAGCTTCTTACAAGCATTTCCTGCGGTAGTCGCACACTTTTGACCTTGGCAAGTTCAGAGATCGCTTGAAACTGATTCCACGAACTGATCGCCCGGTTAGTCACTTCTCCAATTCACACTAAACGTCATCAATGATGGTTAATTACTGTATTTAGCTCACGAGATTCTAGTTAATGTCTCGGAGCTCGTACTTGTCGATTTGTCTATGCAAATTGCTCATACGCACCGTAGACTGTTTTTTTTCATATTTTTCAGTTTTTCTGTTGATTGACAGTTTTATGCGAGCCCCCGACCTTCAATGACTAAGCCAAACCAAAACATAATACCATTCCATCAGATCAAGCCATCATCTTCATCAACTACAAAAGGCGTCGATCTTTAAATATTTTTGCCACATTTCCATAATTTGATGCATGTGATATAAAAATCAATGTTTGAAAATTTAAACAAGATCACGTTGGAGCACGGAAGCTCCACAATCAACAACAGCAACAACTTCATCATCGCCATCAACATCATCATTATCGTCTTCATCTTCAATTCTGTCTAAACAAAATTTAATGAAACTGAAACTGAAGCTTCCGTGAATGCGTTATCCAAAATAAGTATATATATATATATAAAAAAAAAAACACAAAATAATAACAATATCAGAAATCAACAATGAAGATGCTAATTGCCAAGAAACTAAACCAAGAAACAAGAAGTAATAAAGCGCAACAAAATATATATATACATACATATATATATATAATCAATCTATTTGAACAACAGAAATTTCAAGCTATAAATAAAACAAGCCTGAGAAGAGCTTGCAGCCAGCCAGCTGACCTTAGCTTGAATTATGATACTGCATTGATTGGATTCGTATCGAATTAAAACTAAACAAACCGAATCGAATGGAAGTGAATGAAATGAAATTGAATTGAACGGAATTGGATTAAATTTGTTACGATGGTTCAACTCATAATCTATGGTTTCTATTTCATATTTTATATTTTGACCATAATAGACCATGTTAAAGATGAGTGGGGCACTCTTAACGTATTCAGAGTAACCGAAATGATAGTAAAATAAAAACCATAGAGAAGGACAGTAAATTTTATTAACATTTTTTAAATATTTTGGTTCTAATGTAGCTCTAGTTTTTATAAAAAAATAAAATAATTTTCTAAGAAAATTTGAGCATTAAATTTTATTTTTATATAGATTCGTTACAAGTTCTTAACTAGTCATATAAATTACTTTTGATATTTAAAAGACAACTTAAAATCTTAAAATATTCATGTTCTAAAATTATTTTTTTAAAAANTTAAAAAAAATATTAAATTTTAATTTCTAAGTGAAGCAACCTCGCCCCGCAATTTGCTAAGGCGCACAGAATTAGTTTTAGCATTAACATTGAGATGCGAGCGAACAACAAGTTGGACTTAGAGACGAACGGACGGACGGACTTCGGTCGAGACAAAGATGGAGAGAATCAGCTGGGAATGCGTGAAGGACGCAGCGACGACAACAAGCAATTGCAATTTGTATTTGTAAGAAGCGCTCTGTCAGGTTTTTAAATGCCTTTTAAATGCGTTGCTGATGATATGAAATGTTGCCAAATGTGACCCCAAGAGGCCGTCGCTTGTTCATTTACACATTAGTTGAAATTTAAATTTTTTTTTTTCGTCTGCATGTATATTATATATATATATATATGTATGTAATTATGTACATTCGGTTGCGTTGTATCGTTTATTTGTTTGAGTTTGGCATCGGCTTTTGTCAAGCGACAACAAAAAGTGATTGGCAACAAATTAATCAAGACCTTGCCAAGACAAAACCAAGACCAACACACTTACATATATGCTTGTGTATATATACACATATATAAAAATTGATGTATATGTCTGAATTGGGCGCCATATTGTGAGCCAAGCAGAAGAATCTAAAATGCCCCCCCCCCCAAAAAAAAGAAGAGTTGTAGCTGCAGACGAGCTGCAGCATCTGAAAGATTACGCAATGGCAAAAAATGATTGATGTCTGCAATTTAGCGCATCTGTGTAAAACGACAACGACAACAACAACAAGGTATTTGCTGCAGTTGTTTGTTGTTGCTGTTGTTGTTGTTGGTGTGTCACAAAAGAATTAAGTGCCCAGGCACATTTTAAATTCGTCACGGAAAACGTGACAAAAATTTTCATATGCGAAAAAAAAATAGAGAAAAATCGACGAAGAAGCAAAAACAAAAAAGAAAACATAACAAAACAAAAATCAGTTTCAGATTGAGTTGGTTGCAAAATCTGACACACATTTCACACACACAGCCACAACTAGAATCTTCGAGCTGAAAAAGCTATCTTCAAGTCGTTTTATGAATGAGCTGGCAGCTGGATCGGTTTTCAGAAGACTTGCTCCGAACAATGCAACATAAACAAGCCACAGGCTAATTGCACAAGAGAACTGCGAACTGCAACAGCGACAACAACAACAACAACTGCCGGAGAATCATCATCATCATAGAATCGCCAGTTGTCTAATCGGCGCCCATAAATCTGACAAATTACTTATATAAGTACGATCAGTTATGAGAAACGATCACCCAGTCAATAAGTAGGTGTGTGCGGAATTGTGCGGCCACAGATGCGGATGTGGCAACAAATCAGCTAAGCAGAGAGCAGAGTTGGGCGTGCATCATCATCAACTTGGGTTAAGCGATTTCACATGACACAAACACGTACAAGGAGCACGCCGTGTTAAGTAAATCAAATTGCGGGTCAACTCGATCCAACTCAGACATTTCAGTAATTTAAAAATTATAAAAGTTTCAAATTTATAAAGGTTACATTTAATTGAAAAGTTGAATTTTAATTGAATATGAATATATGAATATGAGTTTTCATTAAAGATTGCTCAAAGTAAGAAAATGTAAATAAATATTAAAAAAAAAACAATTAAAACTTAAGAATTATATGTCCAATAAAAAAAATAATTATAAATGTATATTAATAAATAATGAGGCTCTTATGGGCTAAGTATATGCAACTAACTATTGTATTTAGGAATATTTATAGTAATATTAAATATTACTTATATAAATATCATTATTGTCTTATTTTTTATCGTGCGTGTTTCCGAACATAGAACCGTGCTCGTGTTTGTGTCGTGTCATATCGTGTCGTATCGTGACCCATACGGTCCTCACCATTTAGAATGCCGCACAGCAGCCAACGGTCTCAGCTGAGTACTGAGTGTTGGGTGTTGAGTGTTAAAGTGAATATGCAATAAACTTAACTTTGCATAATTTACCTCTGTTTTACATTCAGTTTTTACATCATCATCATCATACTCTGGCTGTCGGCTAGCCAGTCAGTGGGCCAGACATTGTCGTGGAGGAAGTTGCATATTTATAAGTTTTTTCTTATATTATATTTTTCAATCTGCTGCTTCTCCAGCTGCCGGCTGGGGCGTGTGCGGTGTCATGATTATGAAATCAATTGAACATATGTTTGGCCGCTTGCTCTAGCCATAAATCAGAAGCGCTTAGTCAGACAAAATATACAAACAGACACACACACACATACAAACATACATATATATATGTTATTTACAATTTGATGAGAACAAAACAAAAGACTTAGGCAACGAACGCGATTGTTGTTGCTCCCAATTGCGTTCGTACGGTTTTTTTTTTTTGGGAGCTATTGTGCAAAATTGCATTTTGTACTTGAGATTGGAGGGCGTGGTCCACAAAAACTGCTCGGTTATAGCGTGTGGATTAATTAAATTTGCTAAATTAGTTGTTTTTTGAGATTGGTCGGCTTGTTAACAATAGCAAAAACCACTTTTAATCGAGATTGTCCCTGAACAATTTATGCAAACTTTAAATCAGCTTTTTCACACCATATTTAAAATATATGATTATATTTATTTATTTCTCTAAATTTCTTGGTGCTACAAGTTCATAATTTTTCTAAATCAGTTTTTTTTTCCTAAATATATAAATTGATTTTGATTAAAGCCACTTTTTCAGATTTTATTTATTAATGTTATATTTAAAATTTAATTTTCAGCCCTTAACTGGTTGATATTAAGGCCAAAAAAATGTTTTCACTCAACGCAATCAGAAACAAATATGCTCAACTCAATTTCGATATTTTATTGATGATCAGCTTAAGTTAATTTAAAACAAATTTATGCCTAATTTCAAAGATTTTAATGGAACAAGTTTTTCTTATGCGGTGACGCGACATTTTAAAGATTCTACTTTCAGAACAACTTTTTAATGTTTATGCGGCAACTCCGTTCATTTTCTAAGTATTTCTTCAAGCATGCAAATGGCCCGGCCAATTCCTGAACCCACACAAAAACCAATTCTCTTGGCTTTACGATGCTTCCCACACTTGAGATGCATCTACAGATATGGAGACCAATGACCTGCCGATTGACCCGACAGCCTTGGATAAAAAAAAGCCCAAAAAAAAAAAACAAAATGAAATAAAATGCTTAACAAATTAAGCAAACTGCAGGCAGCACTCATGCAACAACAACAACAACAACAACAAGAACACGAACTGCAACAACTGGAATTTTGTTGCCACGCACTTGTTGCAGCCATTTACCACATCAGCTCCCCTCATTCAGTTGGCTGCGTTGTGTAAAGTTCATGGGTCGTTGCCGGCCGATTTGATATTATTATTATTTAATTTTTTTTGTGGCTGCCACTGCGTTGCAGTTCGCGTAAGCTTAACAATTTCAGGGTTGCCAGGTTTTTGTTGTTTTCTTTATACAATTTTTTTTGTTTTTTTTTTTTTTAATTTGTTTTTACCATCAACGACTGCGTCACTTGTTGGCGTTTTGGCGACCTTATCTGTCAACAGAATTAGAAGCGACTACAACAACAGCAACAACAACAACAATAAACCACAGATCAGTCAGGCGGTTGGTCGCATGGCCTACGGTCGGCCGCACCGGGATTTGAGTTTGGAGAATCGGCATGGAGAATCGAGCTGAGGCAGACGTATGCAGCCAGCCACGTAAAACTCAAATTGTTATTATTATTACATTTTTTTTAAAGCAATGTGACTACAACAACAACAACACCGACCTGTCCGACTTGTTGTAGTACGCGGTCAAACAAGTGCACTTTAGAAATTGCTCATAAATCATAAAACTGAAACGAGCCAACTTTGAAATGTAAAACATTTTTCAAGTTGAAGAAGTGCTAAGTGCAGACAATGTAGTCGTTGTCATTATCATGTGTATAAATAATATTTTTAATTTAAATTTAAAGTGCACATTCATATACCAAACTTCATAAATGTATCCGTTTACAGCACTCGTAAAAACACATTAAAAGCTGCTAACTTAAATTGAATAAAAGCATGCAAATGTTTGATTTAATTTGATTGTTTTGTTAAATTTTTTAAATCTTTATTTATTTATTTTGTTATTATGTCACTAAATAACTCATTTATTTATGAATATAATAAAGAACATTAAATTAAATTTTTGTATTTAAATAAAAGGAATTTATTCGATTAAAAATTCGATTGACAGGCAAAGGTCAAGGGTTTATTATGATATTATTAAAAATAAAAACATGAACTTTTGTTAAAATGCTGCTTTTGAATTTAATATATTTTTTTGATGATTAAAATTTGGTTGAGCTTGGACAATATTATAGTAGGGGAGGGAATTAGTCCTTTGCTTACATAGGATTATTATGGTGTATCCTGTAGAAAAACAGTCTTATAAAAGTTGACCAGCATTGTGTATAAGATTTATCTATCGATTAAATGTGAAGCTAATCGGAAGGAAATTATGTTGAATTTTGACCAAAAAAATATATTTTAATGAATGCTATGAAGAAAAATTCTTTTATGTAATGAGAATGTAAAAAATCTGGTTGATTTTCGATTAAAGGAATTTGTTAAAAAAAGAAATTAAATTAAATTTTGTTGTTGAATTAAAAAGTATACATCATTAAATAATATAGTTTGGTATAGTAAGGTGTGTTTTTCTCTAAGTGTATATACTGCAGTTCCTTTGGCGTCCCTGGATTTACCCGATTCTTACGGCATCCGTTCAAGGGCAACAAAATGTTGTTAGCCTAATTTATGCCAAGCGAAAGGCTTCTAATTTTCGGCCAGCTCAAGAACAGCCGCACTAACGGCGGCGACTTCATTAAAGTGGATGTGGTTATGGTTATGGATATGATTATTAATTAATGCATAGAGACTCGTGCCAAGCGGCGAGCGCACAACGCAAACTGACTGCTGCGGCTAGTGCGATTTTGTCTTGAAAGTCGGCAGCTCCTCCGTTTTAGCTGGGTCCGGTGCTCTTTAACAGTTTAGCGGCGCTGATGTTGTTGTTGATGATGATACCAGTTTGCCTCAACCTTGAGCGGCGACAACAACATTTTTCGTAGCCAGTACCAGTGCCAGTACCAGTACTGCCGACGCCGTGAAGAGCACTTCTTGAGCCAGCCGCTTATCCGTCTGTCTGTCTGTCTGCCCGTCCGTTCGTTTGTCTATACGTCCGTCCATCGTACCATCGGCAGCAGTGTACGCACAAGATACGCGGATGCGAAAAAAAAGTGAATGTAAAACTAAAACCACTTGATGACGTTGTCCGTTGTCCGTTGTCCGAGCGCGTGACAGAACAATAAACTAGCTTTTTAGGAGGGTTCCGGGGCACGTTAAGGGGGGGTGTTCAGGTTAGGCAGCAGCAGCATGTGACTGGTTCCGCTGTGAACTGAAGCGATATTTGGGTCTGTTTCTTGTTTTCATCACTTCTGGGGGATTGCACCAAGTTGCCGCCGCATCGATTGCAGCCGGCCATGACTTTGATGGACTTGTGTTATGGATACCACAGAATGAATGAATCGAATCGTTGCCATTGAATACTGAATACTGATGATTGTGGGTTCACAATAGGGCCTGCTACATATTACGATTTACAAGAAGGTTGTTTCTTTTTATTAATGTTTGAATGAATGAATCTTTGTCCATTGAGATTTATAGTTTCTCAGGTTTTATGTAAAAAAGCAAAATTATCATAAATAAAATAATTTAAACTAGTTTATTTTTTTGATAAAAAGGTAAAAATAATCAAACCATAAATTCATATAAATGCAAATTCCTGAAACCGGTACAAAATTCTTAAATTTATTTACAGTGCATCAAATGTAAGCCTGCTGAACCACTTTTTGGCGGTTACATAAGTCTTTAATTAACAGATAATTAATCTGGGCACGAGTCACATCGATCGCTTCTTGCGAGAGGGGGGTTACCCCTCTAATGTTTGTTTGCGGCCTTAGCAGCATGTGCTAACCCACTTCAAGTATTTTTAATTTTGTTTAATTTCATTTGGAAATGTGTTAAATATTTGCTTCTGTCAATTTGTATGACCTCTCTTTGTGGCCGGCCAGCCTATGCACGTAAATAAATATTAATTCAAGCCCATTTGTGGGAACTCAAAAGCTGCCATACAAAGAGCTTTTCTTAGCAAAGACACGAACCATGCGGGAAGCTTCAACAATACTATTGCCAACCTACTCCTACACACGCAACGGAAGCCGCACACCCTATAGCTGTGCCGCTCTTCAGCGCGTTGAAAATGCACACAAAGCAGCTGGCTGAAAATGCTGCGCGCCTGTTAATTGACGCGCGATACAACAAATCGCACTACACAAATTTTACTGTCATTGTTTGAAAAGAAAGAAGCAAAAAATATGTGTGTGTGTGTGTGCGTGTGTGTGTGTTTGCGAACGCTACTTTATGCTAGCCGTTGCTGTTTTCGTAGCACGAAGAAATCGAGGCGCCCACTTGTTGAATGTGGGGTAACTTGTTTCTGCTTCTTGCCAGCAGAGCCCTTATTCGGACAGAGACAAAAAGCCAATTACAAATACCGAATGCCAATTTAAGCCGCCAATAGGCCTGTACCCTATCATCGAACAACAACAGCGCCAACCAGCAGGTAAAGGAGAGGCCCAGTAATGGCCAATGCGATATCATTTTCAACTCCACCCACATAATTGCCAGGCTTGTGCAACAATGTGCACATGCATGCACACATACGCACACACACACATGTGTGTATGTATGTAGGTATGCATGCAATTACGGTTGAACAGGTGAGGTAATTGATGCAGCGAAAAACTGTTTTATAAATCACAAGCGGATTCCTAATTAAGACAACTACAAGTTTGTTAGAGAATATTTTTTATATATGTATATATATATATTTATTTTTTTTTTATTTTTTTGCTAACACACCTAAGAATCAGTCGATTTATGTTAATGATTTTTTATTAATTTCATAAAACACGATAAGCTGAATGTTATCGGAAATATATTTATAGACATTTGCAATCAGCTAATTCATTTTGTTTATCTAAAGAACTTATAAATATTTAAGCAACTTATAAAAATAGCAATATACAATAATATTCATAAAATTAGCATGAGCTTTAATTACAAGTAATATTAATTACAAGTAGTATTAATCATGCTGTCATTGCTTTTTATTGCTGACCACTGTAATAATAAATTTTACCTATATTAAGTAAAGTTTTTGTATTGTTGATATACATCTCCATCCTATACAACTACAAATATTAATATAAATTTTTAATTATTTTGTTGTTCAGTTCATATAACAGAAACACGATATGTTTTATTTCAACTCCACCCACATAAATACACAATGGACCCTGCACGAAGAAAATTACTTTTTTCGATGCACAAAGTTGCGAACCACAAATTAACATAAATTGCAGCTAAGCCTCAAAGAACAAGAAAAGTTCGGGCCGAGGCGTGGTGGCGCACAAGGGGAATTGGCCTTGCGTATCGATGTGCGGGCCAGTTCTTTGAGCTGATTACTGGCCATTGGGCCGGTCTTTATCCCTCTTTAAAGCATTTCTGGTTGGTCTGCGCCTGTCGCACCAGTCACAGTAACAGTAACAGCTGACTGCCCGGCCGCTATCATTTAAAAACAATACACAGCGACACACAGACACGACGCACTGTGCTGGTGTGCGCGCGTTAGCGTTGAACGCGCCAAGCGACAAGCAGCTGAGACGGCAGCCAATAAGAGTTGCCATCCAACTATAGCATGGCGAGCACCTGTTCGAATTGCTGCGCGCCTGATGTTCGGTTTGTGCAATTCGACAACACAAAATTTTCGAAGTTCCACTGGGCGACGGCTCACCAACCAATAAAGCGATATTCCCAGGGGCGTGGTCAGGAGTTGTGTGAGCAGGGGCCCAAACGAGTCGTGTTGCATAATATGCAGCTAAGCTGTATTATCATTCCATTCAAAAGAAATTAAATAATCAAATTTTACAGTTTGTCTAAAAGATTACAGTCATAATAATATAAATATAAAAATATTTTTTATTATTATATTAATTATAGTGTACTGTTTGAAATAGTATTCAAATAAATACGTTGTCTCTGAGTAATTTCGTGTGCTACCCCACAGCAGATCAACTATTATTTATTTGCTCACACAAAGTTGCCTTTGTCAGCTCTGAAGGGCGAGCCCCCTCAGCACACGTCACTGGTTTTTCGTATAGAAACTGCGCTGCAAGCAACCACCAACCAAAGCAGCGGCAGCAGAAGGCAAAGGAAGGCACTGACTCAGCATGAAATTTCGCTTCTGCATGTGCGGCAGTATGTGTGTGTGTGTTTGTGTGCTGAAGTGTGTGAGTGAGTGTGTGTGTGTGCCTGTCGGCAGTCGAGTATTGGTTTGTTGTCGTCGGACTGTTCGATAGAGCATCGTCGCGGGTCTGGCCATTGCTGGTCGCCTGGCCGAAATATCGGTAGTTTTGCTCGCCGCGTGACGATGGCGCGTGACTTGACATCGTCAGTGATTGGAATCGGTATCGATAACGTGATGCGGAGTCATTCACATTAAATATTTGAGATTAATTTGATTGCAGTTTTGGCTAATCAACCGATTGAATAACTTTTTGGGCAATTGCTGTTTGTGCATTCGGCTGGTGCACTTCAATAGACTTGTTAGACGAGAGACTGTTTGAAGATCACCATATAGTACTTTCTATTCATAGCGTGGAGTCTTATTCTAGGTATTTAAATACATATGAAATTAAATGACTCACAAGTATGCACACAACGTGCTGATCTAGAAAAAAGTAGATAATACCACTTATTTATAAGCTTCCGTCTCATTTTACTTACAAAAACAACTTGGTATTTTTGTAACTTGAGACTAGAAATGGTGGCGTGACAAGCACGAATCACGCACGATTAAAAATAGCAATACGACACAAAATTCACGACTTCGAATATTTATTGTTTCTTTTCTTTTGTTCTTTTAAGTGATTAAATTATCATTTTTCCAGCGTGTTTGCTTCCAAAACTAACTTCAATTTCGAAAAATCTATAATTCGAAGCTTTAGTTTATTCCCACGTATAGCAATAATATATTTATAAAGAATCACGACGCTCACGCACGAAATGTTCTTTACCAGTAAATCCACCTGTCCTTCCCTTCCAATAAATAAATAACAGACCGAAATTTTATTTGCTAATTTGTTTATTTTTCACATATGTATAATTTATATTAATTTCCATTTGTTTTTGCACACTCTGTTGCATTTCTCATATGTATGTGTGTCCACTGTAACCACGGGCAAATTGTAGTTCTGCCACGGTTGTTCCATTTATCATAAAACTTATATTAAATATCCTTCAAATTCTTAAATTCAATTGCTTTTACTTTATAAGTTGGTTTTGTGAAATAGAAAACTATTATTTTGTTAATTGAAATAGTTTTTGAGTTTTATTTTTTTTATTTGTTTCTTCATATTTTGTTTGTTGGCTATCAATATTTTGGCTTCTCGGGTTGATCGATTCAACTATCAGTAAGTATGTATGTATATATGCATGCATGTATGTATATATGTATATTATGATGTATGTATGTTTTGGATGCTTGAACATGAAACTTAAAGTTGTATTTGTTTCGTGTTGTTCTTTTTGTTGTTGTTGCTGTTGGTTCAGTGAGTTCCATAAATAGACTTTGTTCATCTTTTGCAAAAAGGGACGGTAAAATTACAATAAAATCATTTTGAAATATGTATGTACGCAATTCGTCAGCTTTACAAATTTCATTATAAATAATTTCTATAGGCAGCTGACATATCAGTTAATATCTGTGTGGACGATGTGCTTATGTGTGTGTGTGTGTCTTAAATATAAATTCAATTTAATGGCTCGGTAAATTTACACAATATACGCACTTGTATATTTCAATTTTTCCTTTCTTTCCAAATCAATTTGATCTTTTCCGTTACAACGAAACATATTGAAACACAAATTGAAGCAACACATTTATATTTTTTCTGGCTGGATAGTGTTAAACTGCTACGATTTGGGGAGTGTGATTAAAATGTGCCGTTGTAGTCACTACTTTGTGTTTAATTTAATTAGCTACTTTAATGATGATAATAATAATAATAATATTAGTTTAAACTTTAACGCTTTGTTCGCTATTTTATGTTGGTTAAGCTGCTCGTTAGTAATAATAGAGAGTATTCTATTTTTTAAAGGCTGTGTTCCTAAGCAAAATCATTAGAGCTGGTTGCCGATTTCAATCAAAATGCAAAACAACAACTCTTATAATTTAATCTGATTTGGGAGCTAAATTAAATTAAAAATAATGATTGCTAAATATAAACATAAAATTATGTTTCTTAGTGCTTGGTTTGTTTTGTTGTTTTTGTTGGCTTTTTATTCATTTATTTAAATAATAATGCACAAATTATAAGCTATTGCTGCTGATTAAGCTAAATAAACAAAAAACTATGTTTTTTTTTGATTGCAAACAAAAAGTTATTTTACTACAATTTCAATTGAGGGCGGCCAAAGGCCTTGCCGCACAGTAAATACAAAAAATCCGTCTTTAAGACGCAGCCCATTGCTACATATAGTACAATAGTTGCTTTCCATATTTGTATGTATATATATATATATAGTATATATGTAGAATTTACATGTTATTTTTGTTGGGCGGCTTTAACTCCATAAATCTGGGTTATCTGCTGCCCCTTAACAAAGGTTTTCTGGTTGTTCCTTACGTACAGTTTTGGGCGCCCAATTTCAGGCAGCCTTTCAAAAAATACTCATCGTCAGTTTTCAGGCCAATTAATACATGTTTTTCAATTTCCAATTATTTTCTATCTCATAATTTTCGTTTTCTTCAAACATCATCATATCAAAATGTCGTTTCATTTTAATTTGTTTTTGTTTGTGTTTTTTTTTTTTTTAGTTTTGCTTGCGCACAGCGTTGATAACAAAAATCAAACAATCAACGCAAAATGTTTACAAAACTCAACTTAAATCGAACTAAAACGTTATTGAATACGTATATATTTTTTTTGTATATATAGAAAAATACAATTATTTACGTTAGTTTAGATTTGTTGTTGTTTCCTTATTTTTTTTCATCTTCAAATTGTTAATTAAATTAATTGGACGTTTAAGTAACTAACCGTTAATAACCGTTAATAACCGTTTGTTGCGTGATTCGCCTAACACAAAATTTTCGTCTAACTAAACTCTCAATAAATACAAATAGAAACAGATACAAATAGATAGTTATCATTAATATAGGATAGACCGTAGCTATAGCATCGTTCTCAAATACATTTACAGTATTCCATGTGTGTGTGTGTATGTGTGGAGTGGGGGCTGTTGTTCCAAAGCATCTCCAACGAATTTACAACTTAAGCAAAGTATAAACCAAAGCCAAAAGCTTACGCTGCACGCTGATCTTATGTTAGAAGGGATTCGCATTGCTGCTCGCCGGATTTCTGCTGGAGGGTCGTGTGCTGAACGAGGACTTGCCGCTGGTGCCGCGCTGCGGTGGCATCGGACGGCGCACATGGCGCATCTCGCTGTGTGAATAAAAGAAGCCATAGATAAGTTAAATAAGCTAGTAATGAAATGGAATAGCTTGGGCAACGGTAAAAAATTAGTTGGCAGGATTTTACAGGTTTTACAATAATCCACAAAAATTTACTTCAAATATTAGTACAAAACTATGCATTACTGTATTCCTTATTGATAGTTTTAGGTTTCTTTTTCTCAACTCTTTTACTTCAAGCTTGGGTTAGGCGTTTGCCAGCAGCAGCAGCAGGTTAGCGGAGCGGGTAGGCGCACATGCAAACACATTTTTGCCGCATGCACAATGCTTACCAAGTGCTGTTTGTCAGGTTTTGGATATTTTATACAGGGGAATAACTAAAGACTTTTGATTTGATAGGGTTTGTGATTTGCTGCTTGATTTAGCGACCCAAATGCACCCACCGATCCATTTCCATTTCCTCCAAACGCTGTGTGAGCGCCAGCTTCTGTTGCACAGCCAAGCGCAGCAGCTGATTGAGTGTTTTCTTCTCTTCCTCGGCAGCTTCCAGCTGGCGATTCAAATCATCCACCTGGGTCACATACTCCTCGCAGCGTGCCGCGAACATGGCGCGCAGACCTGTTGCAGAACAAAATAGAGTCTTAGTAAAAGGGTATTGACCTTGACTTTGGATTATTTACTTGAGAAGGTGGCAGCATCCTCCTTGAGCAGTCGCAGCTCATTGCGCAACTTGGACATGGTATCGCTGACGATGATCTTCTCGTTCTCATACTTGGACTTGAGATTGGTCAGAGCCACCTCGGCGGTTTGTTTGTTTGACTTGAGCACATTGCGTAGGGTGATGATTTGCTCGCGTTTGACGGACAACAAGCTCTTCAGTTTGACAATTTGCTCCTGCAGCTCCTCCACCTCCTCGGTGTTGCCCTTCTCCATAGCTGTGGGGGGAGCAGATTGTGAGTGAGGTTTCCTTTAATCTGAACATGTGGATACTTACATTCGCCACCTTCGGAGCGCACTTTGTGCTTATTCAGATCGATGGTGTGCTCCACGGCGGTTTTCAGATGCTTGATCTGATCGCTGACGGTGTCCACGTACTTCTTAATCTCCACCGAATCGGCCAGACCTTGCAGATCCTCCACAATTTGCGGGCGTGCTGTGAAAACATCCGACTTGAACTGTGATTGGATGGCGGTCAGCGAATCGTTCTCAAAGCTGGAAACGGAAACAGGATAAATGTCAGCGAACAGAGCTAAGGGTAAACTACTAATTTGGATGTACCTCATGTCGTCGCTCTTGTGATCGAGCAGCACACGCGTGGGCGTCTCTCCATTGACCGTGCAGACCAGATGATAAAGCTGCGCCAGATCATCGCTGAGCGCCACAAGAGTGCTGCGCGCCGAGCCCAGGCTTTGGCCGGCATTCTGCGAGATGTGCGTCAGGGTCTGCACGTCGCTCTGCAGATCCAGTGACTTTTGTTCGGTGGAGAGCAGCTTGTTCTTCAGATTGGTCACCTCGTTGCGCAGCGTGGTGGTGGCGTCCGTGTAGTTGAGGCCCTTCTGCAGCTCGGCAATGTCAGTCTTGAGCCCATCTATCTCCTTGGCGGACAGAGTAAACCAATTGGCGTATTGTGAGATTAGTGCACGCAGCTGCTGCTGCAGCTGTTCGTCCTTCGCCTGTCCGCTGGCCGTCTGATCCTTGACATCAATTTGCTTCTTTAGCTGCACCAGCGCATCCACATGGGCGGCCAGCAGCGCAAGGCGCGACATAAAGTTCTGCAGCTCGTTTTGTGACTTGTCCAGGCTGGTTTGGGCCTCACGCAAATTGGTCGTCAGATGGGCTTTCTCATTCTCCATGCTCTCCAGCTGTTTCTCCAGTTTCTTCAGCTCGTTCAGGTGTATCTCGGAGAATAGATCGCATTTGGTGCCATCGGGCGATTTGAGCTCTGTGCTTAAATCAGCCTCGAGGCGTTTCAGCGCTAGATTCTCCTCCTCGCCATCGGAATTGTTGCTGGCATTGTCCTCCATGTTGCTGCGTATGCTGTAGGCCAAATTGCTGATGTGATACATGGACTCGCGGTTCAAGTGACCATCCAGCTCCTTTTTCAGCGCATATTTCGCCTCGCGCTCGCCCTAAATGGTGAATGAAACCTTTATCAATAGGTGTTCAGTTTAGTGATAACAATTTGTACACACCTGCAATGCCTCCAGCGCTTCCTCCATTTGCTTCTCGGCAATTTTCTTGAGATTGGCCAGCTCATCGACCTGTTGATTCAGCAGCTCGACCTCCTCGGTGAGGCGACGTATCTCGTGTTTGGCACCCTCAAACTCCACCTGTCAATGGGAAGCAACAAATCGTCAGCAAGAATAGGGGAATGTTAAATGTTCTGAAGGATCTACCTGCGAGCTTCTCAGGCTGGAGACCTGCTTCTGCAGCGATATGTTCTCCTCCTCCAATTCCGAGTATTCGCTGAGCATACGCGTCTCGCGAAATTTCAAGTCCTTCAACTCGGATTTAAGACGCAGTCGATCCGCCTCATTGTCGCTCTTATCGCGTCCAATGTCCGAGTTCTCCTGCAGCATGCGATCCCGTTCGTTGCGCACACGCTCCAACTCATGGCGCAGCTGCTTGATCTCGTTCTCCAGATCAAGTATTTGCAGATTGAGCGATGTTTCGCGTGCGGCTGACTCATTGAGCAGCGTCTCCTCCTGCTCGATGCCGGTCTTGTTGGTGACCTTTTGTGAGGTTTGAAATTTGGTGAGAGCCTGTCAAGAAAATAAATAAAAATTAAATAAATACTTTCAATAAAAATAAATAAATATTATTGTCTTCTTGTTAAAGATAATTAAAGATTTCGTTTGGTTTTCTCTAGAATTGTATACATCAGATTAGAAAGCTTTAACGCCCAAGATTTCCTATAAACGTAATACACCCGCCCAGCCTTTTTATCTGGCCACGATTCAGGGGTATCGCAATCATAAAAGTTGCCAGCCTGCCATTTTTATTGCCAGTCATTTGCATGTGTAACTTGTGCTGTTGAGAGGGGGGGAAAGCAGGGGCCATTATGGGGCGTCAGCCACTGGGGAGCTTTGCTGCTGACGAGACGCCCCTCCATTCAGTTGGTAACATTTTTCATTAAATGGTGCAGATATTTCCTTTCATTCTTTCTTTTTTATTTCCGATTTTTTTCTTATTGCAATCTCCCTGCGGAGGCACAAATGCATCTCAAAGTTGGATTAATTCGCTCGCTTTTATTGGATTTTATTGTTGCTTCTTAATTGCGTCGGGCAGTGTTGCAAAATGCGTCAAAGGCGCACGTGCCTGTGTAGCGTAATAGGCTCAGGACACGCCCAGGACATTGCTAAAGGTAAATATATATTTATCATGCAGCTGCGGGTGTGTGAGTGTGCACTGCGAGAATAGCAGTAGTGGGAACACATATTTAACATGTAATATAAATTAGTTTAACAATTACAAGGGATTTAATTAACTACGAAATTCTTAGAGAATTCTTAACAATATATTAATTCTATACAAATTTTCAGATTCCAAATTTAAAATATGAAAATATTTTAATTTATATCGCTTTTTAAATTATTATATTTAAAGCAAACTAAGTAGTATAATAAGAAATGCAGACACAATATTTTGTATCGCTTTTTTTGTCAGTGTACATACTATCCGTTAATGTAAAGAGCACCAGCCAAGCCTCTGCTTGTGCAGTCATAAAAGCCGCTGATTGAAGGCATGCGACGTGTCCATATGGCCAGGAGCAGCATTGACCGACCTGCAACTGGGGCGTGGCCGGGCTGTAATCGTGTTTTGTGGGCTTTAATTGAAATCTCGCCGGGCGGGCAGTCGTTAGTTTTTCTCTGGCCATTTGAAGTACGTGCTTCACACAGGCAGAAATCATGAGCGTTTGCCCACTTGAAAAAGTCGCCAGTTTGCCTGGCACAACAAAAAAAAGAAGTAAGAACGTTGCAGTCGGGCGTTACCGACTGCGTAATACTTGTTCACGTTCTTAAATATTGCTATTTTTAAAATAGCAGCATTGAATAGAGGTGACCAGTTATCTACCCATCAAATGTGGTCACTCTAGTGACTACGATATATATTTGAAAATTTTGTACATGAATTTGGACCAAAAATTTTATTTTTAACCTGAAATGTAGAATTAATCTAGACACCGAACCATGAACAAAAAACCAATCCTCATGAAAATCGGTTGAGTTTTGACAAAGTTACGAGTACGGAAAGTTGAGACATATCCTTCTATGGGAGCACTACGGTATATATTTGAAAATTTTTAACATGAATTTGGACCAAAAAATTTATTTTTAGACTGAAATGCAGAATTAATCTAGACACCGAACCATGAACAAAAAGCCAATCTTCATGAAAATCGGTTGAGTTTTGGTAAAGTTACGAGTACGGAAGTTCATACGGACGGACGGACGGACAGCAAAACGGACATTGCACAAAACCAATATACTCTTTCATTTCGTTAACGAGTATAAGCACACACACACACACACAGAAATGACCATAAAGCGAAACGGCGACTGGCGAAGCTGACCAGATTTAGTGGCTTAAAGCCCCAGGTTCCAGCAACCGCCCGCACTTCGGGCTGCTTTTAAATGGTGCTGTAATTAGCAGGCAACAATCTCTTCTTATGTACAAAACCAACAACAAGTGCCCCAAAAATTGAAACGGAAATAGCCTGAAACTGCAGCCCCATTTGGCCACTTCACCCTTTTCTGGTTTTCTTTACCCCTGTTTCATCCTCTTTGCGGGCTGTATAATTATTGTCAATGGCTGTGGGCGACGTCAACGCTTTCATTCTTTTATTTTTTTTTTGTTTTTTTGTGTTTTCGTTATTTCAATTTGAGAAACATGAACACCCACACACACACACACAAATATACATTTATACAGCTCCTCCGGCTTCGGTGGCAAGTGCATTTCGTTAATTAGTGTGGATGCGGAGCAAACAAAAGGCCAAGCCAGTCGCAAGTAAGCTGGAAATTTGAGACCTCTAAAGCTGCCACATTTAGCACAGCGCGTTGCAGTGGCGCCACCTAGGCTATTCAAATGTACATACATACACATATGTCTATATAGCACCCATAGGAAAAGTGTCAACAGGAATGTGGGTGCGGATCTAAAATCAAACAAAAGACGAAAAGACCCCAAATGAAATTTGAGCAGCTGCTAAATGTTCAAATTTTTGTAACAGTCTGACAACTTTATGTAATAAACGTTTCAGGGGTGAGCTTAGTGGCGCCATCTACATAAATAAACTAAGAATAGCGAAGTTTGAAAGATGCTTAATAACTAATTTCTTATTTTATGAGCAAAAACAAAAGAGTAAACTAATGGCATCAAAATTATTTTAAACTATTTTAATTATTTTCGGGTATTTATTTTGTATGCAAAAATACAAGAATTTAGTTTTGAGATATTGGAATTTATGCTACATTACAGAAAGATTATTTATTTAACTATAATTATGATAATTTCCGAATATATCAAAAATAGTTTAGGCAACGCCATAAACGCGAATTCTACATTCGAAATATTTGTTGACTATAAAAACATATTTTATTATAGAAAAACTGGATTGCATATGATTGACGAAATTTTACAGCAAAGCAAAGATCTATATATTGTAGATGTGTATTTTTGGCATTTCTCCTAATTTATTTTTTCAATATAATAAATACTTTTTAAATTAAATTCGATCTAGTCATTTCCAGTGACGACATTTTTCCATAAAGTTTCAAAATTAACAAGTGACTTTCTTTTACTTTTCAAATAAATAATTTAAGCACTTTCCAAGTCTCTACGCTTATTTCCCTTCAATGTCCGGAAGTAAGCGCCATAGATGACAGCACAACACAGGCAACAGTTAGCCACAAGAGCCACAGCAAATGCCACCATCGCATGAACTTTATGCAAATTAGAAAAGATTTTTAATTAAGTCAAGCCAATATTAACACAGTCGAGTCGCAGCCCGGCTCCGGCTAGAATGAACATTTTAGCCCAGTATCTGACTCAATGTGACGCCCCATTCGGGGTGGCAGCCACCCCCCACCTTCCTAATAAACATGGCAATTGCAACGCAGAAGCGTTGTGTGTGCTTGCGGTTGGATTTTCGTGCGGTAGCCAGACAAAATGGCCCAAATGTAGCTGCCCTGGCACGGACCAGGTCTGCATCGATGTGGCAACGGCTGTTGTTGCAATGCGCCCATTTGCCGGCTCCTAAAAATAGAGCAGATTGCCCACATTATGACAACGGGTAGCGGCTCTTTGGAGTCGCTACGTGAGCGCATAGGTGGCAAACGGGCAACGGACAACGGGCAACGGACAACGGGCAATGGGCGGACTCGTAACAATTTCCTCCTCATGCCACGTGGGCCGCTTTCGACTCCGTTCCCTGTTGTTGATAAAGTATGCCATGAATGACTGAGCAGTTTGTTGGTGGCAACGGCAGGCGACAATGACAACCGCATTCAGCAACACCAACAAGTTGGAATGTTGTCGGAGCGAGTGCACGACTAGCAGATACCCTTTACACGCTCCCCTCACATGAGGCATATGCAAATGTTTGTATAAACAGAAATAAGCGTGTGTATCTTTTGTTAAGTAGCTCGGTTTCTTATTATCGCTATTAGCTTATTTAAACAACAAAAAGTTGACATAAATAAATAAAAACAGGAAAAATAAAATTAAGCAACGCCTCGCGTTAATTTCCCACTTGATCGCTTTTTTAATCTTCCAGAAACAAGAAACCATAAAACAACATAATATTGAGCAGCTTTCATTTCCATACCAACTTTACTGATTAGGATGCGACTAACTGGAATATCAACATAATAATAAATAAGCTGATATCCCTTTTTAGAAATCTTATGGCTAGAGGGTATAGCAGCTTAGCTCCCTACTATGGAAATAACAATCAGTAGCAGGCAACAGTGAAAATGCAAACAAACAAGAACAACTGGCGCTGCTAAAGTTTTGTTGTTTGTGTCGTGTAATTTCTTAACACACACACACTCACACACATACATACACCATAAGCTTGGGATGCGGACGCACTTGTGGCCTCCATGTCAATGCACGCGTTTGACACTCTCTGAATTTGAAATGTCGCCAAAATGAAAATAAGCAACGCGACATCAGCGGAAAGCGGCGCGCGACAGATGAAGAAAATGTATAATTTCAACATGGAAACCGTGGCAACACAAAAGGAACGCAAATTACGCTCTCAACTAAATGGAAGCAAACACAAAACTAAAGTCTCTAGCGCAAGTAGAAGTTAAAATGCTCTGCAATAAATTTTAAAAGTAATCAAAACACTTGTATCCGAAAAAAACAATGTTTTGTTTACTATAAGTCACAGAAATGATACAAAAATCAATTAATGGGAAGAAAAATCTAAGGATTTAATAAGTATTCAGAACTTCAAATAACTCATATATGTAGCTGCCATATCTATTTGATAATAATAGTATTGAGCAAAGCACTAATTATAATCAATTATCTAGTTATCCTTATCTATATTAATTGGATTCGAGGACGATAATTAATTTGAATACGAAAATTATCTTTTCAAATTTAAACTGAAAATAGAAAATTCAAACCTTATTTAAGCCCAAAATATATTAGAAATATTCAGGCTACCCAAAATAGTAAAATAGATTCGAAAATATCTGGGTTGCAAGTTCGAATCTTAGGCTAAAAGTATTCATAGCTAAAATAAGTAATCGTTTATAAAATAATTTGTATTATTTTCATAATAATTCTTCTAAAAGGAATACCTCTATTCATAGTATATAGTTAATGTTAATGTTGTCAAGTTTCGCACAGAGTGCCATATCGGCAATACCCGTTTTGCACATAAGGATATGAATATGCGCTTCAAATGGGCTCTTAACTAAATGGATATGCGAATTGTGGGAATGCAGCGGAATGTATTCAAATCCTTTTCAGCTGCGGGACAATAAATATTATGTATGTGGTGCAATGTGACGCGCGCAGCAAGCGTAACTGTGCTGGCAACAGTCGCGCTGCATGCCCCCAACTACACATGAAAATTGGAACTGCTGTTGCATCATCATCAAGAGAAGCAGTGGAAATCATTTGCACTTAACAGCCAATCTGCAGAGTCGTAATAATGTGACCAACACACACACACACACACACATTTGCATAACCGGGACAATGTGGTGCACAAATTGGCAACACTCCAAAGATGCTCAACGGAACGCGAGCGGGCAGCTGGGTCGTAGGGCAATAAAATGTGTCTATGAGCCGAGCCGAGACGGAAGCCAATCAGTTTCCAAATAAGTTGGGTGCAAATAAATAGCATGGTCATTATGCCCAAGGTTAGCGCACAAAGCTGCGAATAGCAGTGCACAAGTCGAGCCTGCCCGACGCAGAGATAGCCTGTACTCCTAAAATTAGGTTATATATCAGAAATACACGATAACACTTCTGATTGAAATCTAAAACTGATTATTAAGTTACTTTTTCTGATATATTTTTAACTAACTCGAATTTGATAAACGATTATGAACGATATGTTATTGTGATGATAGTTATCGATGTGTTAATTTAACGAAAAAAGATTATCGACTTAAAATTCGATTACTAATCTGAAACGAAATTTTAAGTCTCTGCCCATATATTAGAACTCTTTGGTCTGATCAAGATTAAATATGCGACAGTTAAATATAGTTGCACAACTGCAACTGCCCAATTCTCAATTCGAACAGGGTTTCAACTGTTTGTCGCGTTTGCCGCAGCCTCTCCAGCTGTGAGTTGGTCGGCGGGTGGAGGGGAAGGTCTGCTCATTTGGGGCTACCCCAAGCGACAGATGCTTTTACATTTTCATTGCAGGCCCACAACTGGAATGGGGCTGCTGGGGGGCTGGCTGCGCGCAATGGCAACGTTTTTCCTGCTCATTTCCCATGCAGCAGCCAAAGCCAGAAAGCAGGCAGACAACAACAGCAACTACAACAGCAACAAATGACAACTGCGACTGCAACCAAGTCGGAAACATGTTTTGTCAGTGTTCAAGCGCTGCATTTAACCCTTGCCAGCCCGCCCTTTTCCACCCGCCTCTGCCCTTAGCCCGCGGCCACCAGCTCCCAACTGTCTGTTGTCCTTGTTGTTGCCGGATTTGATTGCCGTAGAATTGCAATTTGCGCCAACAGAACAGAGCATCAGCGTCAAATCATTATAATTTCTTCGTCGGGATTTCTCGTTTCTTTTTCTTTTTTTTTTATTACTACATCCTGCTTGCCTCCTTCTGCACTCCCTGTTGCTGTTGTGGCCCGTTTAGTTGTCGCTTTGATGTTGCTCGCGTTGTTATTGTAATTGCAAGTGTCTGGCAAGGATTTTGTTAAACGACTTTTGGCTGCAGTGTTTGCCAACTGAATCTCTGTGCGGATTACAGGATGAGTGTTTATACATACACAAATATATTTGGAAAGTGGCTTTAGTTCTATTTGTGCTCTTTTGTTAACTATACTTTTGATTATTCAGGATCGTTCCTCTTCTTATTGTCTGCCAATTCATTTGTCTCGCTTAAAAATTCTTCAATTTGCATAGCTCTCCTCCCTCTTCCAATCCCCTTGAGTTGCCGTGTAAATAACGACATCAATTATTAAAGTTTGTATTAAAAAGTTTTGGCTTTGTCATTCGCTGCCGGAAAGTAACCAAGTTAACAACTCAAAAGCCGCAAAACTATGCACAGGCAACGGGAATTTGACTGGCATGTCCCCAGGCGAAATGCCCTTGGCTGACGTTAGGCGGGCCATAAAAATGGT